>JANVCK010258513.1:0-12847 GCA_026546655.1 Epizoanthus illoricatus | reverse complement strand
ACAACAACAACAACAACCACAACCACAATCACAACCACAAATAGTTGTACTGCATAAATTTGTGATTGCTATATATGGTATCAGCCAATTGTTAACAAAGCGATAACGCGTGTTACGAGTTTTTAGGTATACCAGCTCTATCAGCGATCAATTCCGTGTCCTGTTGTACCACTGCTGACGCATATGTTTAGATTTCAATATCTTATGCACACTGCATTTATTGCATATTTATATATAGATAACGACCTTGTTATAAAAGTAGAGTTGCTCTAATCGTGTTTATTCTGTCAATAGGCAAAGAGATTGACGCAGATGCTTCTCTACCTATTTTAGGTGTCAGTGGATTTGCCGAATATCATTTCACAACAAACCTCCCGCCACAGGCCGGCAGCTGTGACGTCACACCAAAGGAGGGCATATCATTGAAAACTGAGTTCAATTTCACATGTAGCTCCTGGCAGGATGAGGACACCCCGCTGACATATGAACTGATGTATGTACTTCCCGAGATCAACGCGTTAGTCAAACATGGCCCACTGCCTTTGTTCAATGGGATTGTTCTTCCAGCAGGGGACGAGACCAGAAACTATACGTTACAAATTTCGGTTAGGGTTAAGGATGTCTACGGAGCTTTGAGCAAAGTAGGATTACAGTTGAAGGTGAGATTTCAGTTGCACTCATCTCATCACTAGAGGCCTATTGTTTGTTGGAACTTATTCTACTCGTGCTGTTTTGAGCAACTATTATAATAACGGGAGAAAAGCAGATAATATAGCTAAGATTTCATCAACACTTCTCCCCTCCCCTCCCCCTTGCAGGTGTTACCGTTTAGTGGCACCAACGTATTGAATGAGGCTCGAACTTTGCTTTCTGGCGAAGGCATTCTGACCCAGGCTCTTGGCCGTGGTGATCTCCAGAAGACTTCTCAGCTGCTGTCCGCACTAGCTTCGGTTATTAACGGGCCGCGCAATCACACTTCACAGGGCACTGGAAACCAGGAGCTCACACAGGTAATGATTAGAGTGACTTTGTAATTGCCGTATTTCACTAATACGTCACAGTTTGTTTACATTTTACTCAAAAAACAAATGCAGAGAGACTACAATTTTCTGTCTTTAGGAAAGAGGAATCCTTGTTTCAATACATTTTACTCCAATTTCAGAACAAAGTTTGCGAAGGCTTGACTTCAATTTTCAAAATCCGTGTAACTGTTGCTTTGTGCGATTGGAGTAGGGGAAAACAAAATGTAAACAAACCATATTTCAGGCCGGTTCAGACACCTGCGAAGCTAGGAAACAACTTTGTTGCAGTATTTGATTGTTCGTATGATAATAAGAATCTAATAAATATTATACAAATTCGATTGATTTGAACCTTTATCAGTAAAATAACTCGCTTTTTGTTTTTTACATTGAAGACATCTATATATGTCGGTAATACTGAAATAGGGCAATTCCTGGCCTTTACGTACATGTAAATCATACAGAAAGATTTGGAAACGATAGTCGCACAGTTTACAATGAACAGCTTTTTCATAATTTTGTCGACGAGACTAATTTTATTTCAACGCAGATCTTGTTTTAACAGATTGCAAATGGGCATTTATACTTTTACTTTTGTGATTGTGCTGAGTTCTACTTGTAAATATATCTGTAGTTCTCTTGTCTATGTTTGTGCCTGTAGTTCTCTTGTCTGTGATACAACAACAATCAGAATCAGAATCAGAATCGGAAGCAGAACAATAATAATAATAATAATTTACTTCTTGACCGTATTTAAAAATCTATACATATAAAAATCTCAAAGCTGTTGCATGTACAATATATATACAGAATCTACCTCAACTGACAGTTATAAAAATGCTAATGAGAAAAAGGTATATGTAAGGCAAAATCAGAGAAATAAAATCAAATCAAATATCAAACATCAGAGAAAGACATGATTACTTTTAACATAAATTATATTATTGTTATAAATTACAAAGACATGTCTTTAACGAGCACGGAAAGTGCTCCTTCGTGTTATGTAGTCGATTGCTCCACTGATTGATTACTCCCTTGATTGATTGATTGATTGATTGACTCAATTCACCTGTGCCTGCGCCTGTGTTTGCACTTCAGTTTATCTTGTGCTTTTGCTGTCTTTCATTTATGTCGCAAGGCAAATCGGTTTTATGCAATAGTGTAAGATGAACTTTGTTCAATAGCTTGGGTACTTTTCACACAAGATTCCATATCACTGTTAGGCATTCCACTTTCAAACGATTTATTACTTTGATTGTGAACGTTTCAGATTCGGAATCAAATGGTAGCATCTCTCGCTCAATTACCCATCATCGGCCTTCAGTCAGTAGAACTGGCGTCCTCAGCCCTACGCTCGATAACAGACGTCCCAGCTCAGATCTCTCCCAAAGCACAGGTAATGACAAGCTACGCGATTGTTAATCATGTTCTTATATATATTCATTCATGGGAAGCTAAATGAAAACTTGATATTTTATACGTAGTAATTATTTCTAAGTTTACAAAGTCTACAGTGCATGCATCTCAATATTTCGTGAAACTACTCTTCAAGATTTTGCTTCAAATTATTATTCCATGATCGATCCTTAAACTACCACACAATTGTCTATCAAGCATCAATCATTAAAATCGCTAACAATGACAATAAAAATGACAATGACAGTGACAGTACCAACAGTGACAGTTTTTTCATGGAATTCACTTTCTCAGAATATAATAGACTGTAATTCATCTTACTTAAAATTCCAAGACAAATTGTTCGCTCGAAGTAGAAAGTATACAATGTCAATTATTTCTTTGTTTATGTAATTTTGCATGCAAATGTATATTTATATTTTTCCTTTGTTGTATGCGCTGTGAACTAATATCGTTATTCGAAGTTGCTCAATAAACCAAAGTGAAGTGAAGTGACAGTGACAAAGTAGAATTAAAGAGTTACTAAAATGATCTTCCTTATAAAATAACGTTGAGTCGATTCTGTTATATTCAACAATAAGGTTCTACTTCTCATCATAGTACTTTTTATCTCAGGAATCTGCGATAGATAATGAAATTTTTTTAAAAACAGATTTTTAGTTACTTTTTGCACAGTTGTACTGAACTAAATAATTTATTGCATATATTTCTTTTTGAAGGAGTCAGCTGGCAAAGTTTTCGACAAACTCAGTGTCGTGGTCGTACATCAAGCACGAGAGGGCGTGGACGGAGGTGTGATTAAAGACGTGGCCAGAGGAGTGGTGTCTGGCCTCTCAAACGTCCTTAGAGCCGCCTCCATCAGCGTCAGGACACCTGCGGCCTCTGGAGAGGAACCTCAGGTTACAATAGATTTATCTACTAAAGCACAATACTACTACTACTACTACTACTACTACTACTACTGCTACTACTACTGCTACTTCTACTTCTACTGCTACTACTACTACTACTACTACTGTTACTACTACTATACTACTACTATTACTGCTACTACTACTACTACTACTACTACTACTGCTACTTCTACTTCTACTGCTACTACTACTGTTACTACTACTATACTACTACTATTACTACTACTGCTATTACTACTATTACTACTACTACTACTACTGCTACTACTACTACTACGGCTACTTCTACTGCTACTACTACTGCTACTACTACTGTTACTACTACTATACTACTACTATTACTACTATTGCTACTGCTACTATTACTACTACTACTACTACTTCTACTACTGCCGCATGATTTGCTTGCAGCGTACGTCCGAAAGACTGATATCCCATCCCTCCTTCTATCCCTGCCCCCTATCCCATCCCTGCCCCCCTATCCCCATCCCACATTTTGACTGGTCAAATCCTTAGAGTATTACTTTGTCTGTTCGATGAAAACAGAACAATAAAGTGGTGTCCCGCCTTGTGACCGTACTGGATCGAACAAGCGATTCCATGTTGTTCAGCAAGCTGCCGGGAGAACGAAATACAGTGTTACAGACTGCAGACCTCGCACTGGTGATGGGAAAGCATGCACCACGTGACCTGGTGATGGAGCCAATTTCCTCGGGTAGCTGTCAAGGAGAGTTTACGTTGCCGCCCGCAAGCATTATGTTCAGCAGCGAGGAATCCAACTATCCATATTTCACTGCCTCAGTAAGTACCATAAAAAGGTTTCTTAGGAAATCCTATAAAATCGTACTTCTAATCCTCAAGACACTGCATAGGTTTTGCGTGACCTCTTCACAAATTGTCATTTCATAACTGCTTAATACACGACAAATCACTCTACAGCGCATGCGTTGGATTTTGTATAGCCCTTCCACAAATTTGAACATGTCACTGACGCTGTATATTCTAAGATATTTAATAATTTAATATTTGCCTAAACAGATGACTCAGACTTCGTCCAATCCGTACAGCGGTTCCAACACATCTGACCTGGTTAAATCGTCTGCTCTGTCACTGGTACTTAAAGAGCCGTCAGGCAGAGTACTCAGTGTCAGCGGTCTCAAGTCAGGAATACACATCAAGATACCGCGAGAGGTGGTTGCTACAATGCAGGTGGATCGAACTGTTTAGAAGAATTTAGAATGTGTAGAATTAGTAGGAAGCAATACTATCTTTCTGTGCAGCATTTTATATCATTGCTATTACACCTCTCTCCTGCTGTCCATTATTATTGATGTTCCGGTGTGTCAAGCCAAAGGTTCCGGCCCCTGACCACTGTTATCTCTATTCCGCTTTTTTGTGCTGGTAATCAATAAACTCCCTCAATAGTGTCAAAATGGATTCATCTGCTAGGAATAGGATTAGATTTGGATTAGGGTTGGGATTAGGATTATGATTAGCCAATCACAGTGCTCGTTCCAAGAGCTGCGAGGTCGTCCGACGAGTTTTACTATAAATAACGAGTAAACGTTTTAAAAATTCCACTGATGCCATCTTTTCTCATTTAAGCAGCCACAAAATCTGACCCAGACTCCGCGCCTTGACGGAAGAATGAACATACACAAGGTCGTCTTACCGCACGCCGAAGACTCAATCCACGCTGAATTTGTCACCGACAATAACACAACGCCACTAGTAGTTTACGTGAGACAGAAACTACGACCAACAGTGGAGGAGTACGATTACAGGACCATAATACCCGACAACTCGTCCTGCAATGGAACATCGAACAACTCGAGCCCAGGCCTCTACACGTTGTTCATACCGAGTGATGTCATTAAGGAAGCTGGGGCGTATTATATTGGCGTCCTACCGTTATCGGAATGCGGAACAGAGACAGCTGATATACCTCCAGTCAATTACACTTTCAACGCCTTCTCGTCGGGCTGTTACTACTGGGATGAGGGGAAATTTGCCTGGAGTGGAGCTGGATGTAAGGTAAACCTCCTCACTATATTATCGACCAATCAACGTTACTTTTTCAGGCTTTAGACAGGTCAGTCTGGCACTTGAGTCCAAAGTGAACACTAATAATAAATAACAAATATTATTAATAACCTAGTACTATGTGTCAAAATCACTTTAAAATTTCACTCTAAAATGCCACTCTAAAATTTCTTATTTGACATGTGAAATTACACTGTTGCTATGGTGAAATACCCTTCCGAAGTTATAAGCAAGCACTTCCTGAACATTTTAAAGACTTTTCGAACACATTCGGAAGTTTTCGGAGAATTTACGATTCCTTCCGAAGATTCACCAAACACTTTCCGAACTTTACCGAAACTGATTTTACAAAATTTCCAAACACTTTCCAAAGATTTCAGAATATTTTCCGAATTTTTCGAAGATTTCCGATCTTTCCGATTGATGGCTTTGACAAAGATTCCTAAATAGTTGCTGAAGATTTTCAATGTAGTTTCACTACGGCCAGCGTAGTAGTAAACAACTTGATACAATGTAATTTGTCCTCCATGGTATTAAAATGAAATCAAATGGCGACTCGTGAAATTAGGATTAATTTCACTTGTGTTTTGTCAAAATTCTTTGTAATGTCCCTCACTTAAGGGGTGGAGAAATTAGTTAGAATTTTGACAAAACACATGTGAAATTAATTTGTAATGTCACTCATCGCCATTCATCATGAAGCTGCGGAAGCAAATGTACAAGCGTTTCTACGCCCTCTGTCCTTCCGCCCGGGTGATTTGTTTGTGACCCCTCCCTTGGGTCCGAAAACAAAATAAGCGTCGCAAGTGCACTAATAGGAATCCTTATTGTACTAGGTCAGTAACCAGTCCACACGTCACGTGACGCACTGCCAGTGTACCCACTTGACCTGGTTCGGTGCGGACCTGTTCATTCCACCCATCAAGCTGGACATACTGGACGCCATGAGCAAGCTGGCCAAGCCAGAGGACTACCCGGCATTACTAGCGACCTTCTGCGTCATAGCCGGCCTGTATGTTCTCGCACTCATCTGGGCTCGCCGAAAGGACAGACGAGACCTGGAGAAGGTAACTGGATGATGTGGCATATATCAAGTCCCAGCGTTTTGCTAAAACATCTATTGAACTGTTGGGGTCGATTATTTAAACGAAGTCTAAACTCTAGCCCGTGGTTATCTATTGTTTGGAACAAAAGATAGTCATTGGCAAGAGTTTAAATAATCAGCCCTTGATGTTTAATGTTGATGTTTTAACTCTTAATTAAAACTGTTAATGTTGTTATCATGCATGGGTAATAATATAGGAATTAACGCTGGAAAACAGTAGTAAATTGTACTGGCTGGCAGTGCCAAAGTATTATGAGAACAAGACATCACAGACAAAAGCACAAGTACAAGCTTAAACACAGGCAAAAGCACAAGCACAAGCACGCGAGCAAGCACAGACGCAGACACAGACGCAGACGCAGACGCAGACGCAGACGCAGACGCAGACGCAGACGCAGACGCAGACGCAGACGCAGACGCAGACGCTGACGCAGACGCTGGCGCAGGCGCAGGCGCAGGCGCAGACGCAGACGCAGACGCAGGCGCAGACGCTGACGCAGGCGCAGGCGCAGACGCAGACGCTGACGCTGACGCAGACGCAGACATAGACAGACACAAAAACACACACAGAGTTATTTTTGTCATGATTGTGTTTATGCTTGTGCTTGTTTCAAAGGTATGAACATACCTTAGATTTATTTCATTTTTAAGATTCAAGCTATGAAACATAATTCAAAATAAAAGTTGTTGTATCTGACATCTGACGCTCTCTGTGTTCTTCTTCGGAGGAATGCGAACTTGGCTCACTAAACTCTATTTAAAAGTACAAACGTGTTTAACAAAAGGCTTATAAACCCTGGGGAACCCTTTGCGTTCTTTCACTGCATTCTTGTCTTTCACACCTCGCTCTAAGATTCGTGCATAATCAGGGTAAATGTTATGGGTTGTGGTTTGTTCGTGCTGTTTGATCGCTGACTCATCGTTCGATCTTGTACCCGGCTCATTTTATTCTAGCATTAAAAATTAAACGACATACACAGATTTTAAGAAAGAGAAAGTACCATGAGTAAATGCGTACAGCGCACATGCAGGTGGACTTGCACAAACGTGCGCCAATACTCACAGATAGACAGATAGACTATCAAAGATATATTATTGCAAACATTCACTTTTACACAGTAAAAGTACAAGGACGCACCAACATACAAAAACACGTACTTGCATGATTTTTTAAATCACAAACGCACTTATGCACACGAACGCCACGCACAAGCACGCACATACACGAAGACACACGCACGCATCCATCTCATTGAACGTGCTTTGCTATTTAGGTTGGTCTCGTTCCTGCAATTGACAATGAGCCAAGTGACCATTACCGGTATGAAGTTACCGTATATACGGGAATGAGAAAGAACTGCGGCTCTACGGCCAATGTATCTGTCATAATTGCCGGCGAAGAAGGACGAACCTCTCCTTACACACTCAAGGGCGAATCTCGACGGGTATTTGAATCCGGAGGAGTGGATTCATTCTTGATAACGACTTCTGAATGCCTGGGAAGCCTGACCTACGTGCGAGTATGGCACGATAACACGGGTAACGCACCCTCTTGGTATTTGTCTCAAATTGTGATAAAAGACGTCGAGACCGACGAAACGTACTACTTTCTGTGTGACCGCTGGCTAGCATGTGACGAGGGCGACGGTCAGGTTGACCGGTTGCTCCCAGTGGCGGGCAAAGAAGAACTCGGTGAATTCGTGCACTTGTTCAAGACCAAAACCACACGTGACTTTTCTGACGGACACCTGTGGTTTTCCATTGCGTTTCGTCCTCCACGCAGTCGCTTCACGCGTGTGCAGCGGGTTTCGTGTTGCGTATCTCTGCTGCTGTGCTCGATGTTGGCTAACGTGATGTGGTACAAAAAGGAAATCCCCAAACAAAACGACACGATATTTGATGCAGGTTTTATGCAGTTCACATGGCATGAATTGCTAATCGGAATCCAATCTAGTTTAATCGTGTTCCCAATCAATCTTGTCGTTGTTCAGATTTTCCGCCATATTGACATCAGCCCGAAGAGGAAGAAACAATACCTCATGAAGTCCATGAAAGAGAAGAATATATTTGTGGAGAAGCCGGTTCCACCAGCTGATGCAAGCAAGAGTCCTCCACATCTGCTAGCACCAAAACCAACACGGAAACCATCAGCGCTTTCTCTTCAAGACATCAGTACCTCACAGCACACGACACCAAGCAGCTCTCCTAAAAAGATTATTCCGCCAGACTTCTCCAGTTCGTCTGTAACGAAGAAGAAATTCAGTATGAAGCAACTTAGTTCGTTTGATGGTGAGGATGAGTTGTTTAGCCGGCTACTGGACTCGCTCGAGGAAGACCTGTCCAAAGAATCAAAGAAATCAACCAGGACCATTGCACCAAGAGAAAGCGAGTCTCCTGATCATCTCTCTTCTGACATATACTACTGCCTCTACAAACAGGACGCCAGCTCCAAAGGTGGGATAAGTGCATGAGTCTAATGTAATCTACTACAAACTGATGCACATTGTGAAATTGGGGAGGGGATAGCATCCTCCCCCGCCCCAACCACAATCATATAGCTGGCTTTAATCCCATCTGGCTAGGACGAAATTGATTTTTCGGGCATAACTCTTAAACGCATTGAAATTAGGAGATGACATTTCATTACTTTTCAAAATGTTATATAATAATAATAATATAGGTTCTTAAAAAACGCATAAAACCAAAGTCTCTATGCTTTTTGCAAAGATAAAATATCATAAAAATATCAAAAATATTGACATGCTCGGTCTATAAAATATCAGGAAGAATCAAATAAAAATGTTTTGAGTCCTTTTTTGAAGGAGTCTGTAGATGAAGCATTTTTGATTGACTGGGGAAGAGTGTTCCATAGGTAGGGTGCAGCATAGGAAAAGGAACGTTGACGTCTTGAAAGGAAATATCAAACATCGGGTGTCGATATACACAGGCAGATGTTCAAAGCAGCCTGCAGCGATTATAACAGTTTACTGGTGGAGCGGAAACACATTACTGTAAGAACTCCTATTGAAAACTCAAACCAGTCTCAACTGTTTAAAGTTGTTGACCGAATTTTCGCTACCAAGAAATTAATTGCCTCCACTATCAAAGCATGACTCTACTGACTCTACTGGCTCAGACTTTTAGCTCCCATTTTATGGACAAACTCTAAAGGCTCAGAGCTGATCTTGAAAGCGCTCCTCCACCAAATTTTAATATTCCTATTACAGTAGAAGGCTGCTCATACTCATTTGGTTTCCAGGTAATGTACTCTGTTGCTGTGGCAACCGTCGTTTCAAAGTACATATAAGGATTTCTAAATTTCATATTTTAGAGTACTATAGACTTTTCAGATGCATTTGTCTTTGTTTAATCACTCATATCATCTCTAATAGTTGCCATTGAAAACTAAAGTATCGATAAAGTAACGCATTTTGGGAGAATTTTAATTTTAATTTTATAGTCTTTACTGACCTGTATTACTACTAAAACACACAGCTATTAATTAATAGGTGAGAATTAAAAAACTTAATTTTGAAATCGTTCAAATATAAAGGAGATATGGCCTTTTCCTTGTTGGCTAAATTGTCTCACTGAGTGTATTTGGTGCAAGGTCTCTTAATGTCTATTGCTGTTACCAAAGATTTTGTCAAATTTCAAAGTTATTGGTCAAAGGATAGCGGAGTTAAGGAGCTTCTTTCTGTTGCCATGGTAACTACTTATCACTTATTTTTAATTAATATCACCACCAACCAATGCTTGCTTACGTACTTCTGGAAATAGTTGTAAGTAATTTGGCCAAGTTTTGATCCTTTTAGTTGAAATATATCAAATAAAGTGGTAAAAAGGGAAACATGGACTCTAGCCAATAGGACTGCGATTTAGACACTAGAACAATGTTGGAGTGTATATCGTAGCTGATATTTCTAACAGTTTCACAGATAAATTCAAAAGAAATCTTTGTAAAATGTAATGATAACACAAAATTATATTTATTTTGTTAGCAGACGTCAGTGAAGATGAGAAGCGGTTATCGGACTCTTCCACTGTCTCGCTACACTCGAGTAAATTGCTGATACCTCCCAAGAAATCCAAACGGAAGCTGTTGAGAATCAGAAAGTTGTTACCGTGGTGGTTCGTGTATGTGGCTTGGTCTCTGTGTTTCGCCACAGCAGGAGTAGCCGGTTACTTCACCCTTCTCTATGGAGTCAGCTTCCCTAAAGCAAAACAGGTACGTGTTTTGGACTCTTTAATGACGTTTTAAAGAAACGCCACGGACCATGTGATGGGACTAATCAACCAAAAGTTGATATGTTATGTTTTTTGCCGTAAGGGTGGAAGATTTGAGCTGACGTTTCGAGCGCCAGCCCTTCGTGAGAGCGATGGGCACTTCGATCCGCCTTTTTTTTTCTGCTCTGACGAAGGGCTGGCAACACCAAGCGAATGGAACTACGTACATCTAATTTAGGGTTAGGTGAAATGATACTTCAAATATGTGAACGTTCACAGGTTCACGGACGTTTTCAAGGGATTTTAGAATACTGTGATGAATGAAATTATTTCAGCAAACTCGGTGAACAGTTTACTGACCATTCTCTGCAATGCTGCATGCTTGCTTTCAACACCTTCCCTACGAAACAAGACATAAAATAGTGTATCATATGTTCCTTTTCATCGCCTCATCTTTCCGATGTGTAAACAAAAATGCTCGTGATATTCTTCTGATTATTCAGCTTAGTTTCATTGTTTATTTAATTTAACACGGTATAAATGTCGGAGAATCAAGAGAAAGTCAATTTTATGCTTGCGAAACTGTCAAACTGAGATGTTTCCGTCGGGCATGATATCACTGTTAACAACGCTCGTGATTGGTCAACGTCAAATAAAGCAAGGGTTCTGATTGGTTGTGTGTGATCGTTGCCTATTGTCGAATAGACAACGACTTGTAATATCCCACATGAGGGTTTATACTCTCATTTACTCTAGAGTGAGAAAACAGATTGGCTTACAACTAGCTATTTGGCAATTTAAACAGTTAAAAGTCAACATCATAAAAATATTGCATTGACCTTTCTGAACTTAGTAGGTCCCAAGAAATTCACTTCTACCCGCAAAGGATCTTGGTTGTATGTATGTATTATATTTTCTAACCACGTATTTTCAGAAATGTTTGGTTGGTGTATTTTTCAAATTCGTTCTGGGCGCGCTTATATTTGCATCTCGTGATAGCAACAGATGTAATCGCTTATGTTCCACTGCAGGAGGCCTGGCTTCTCTCCTTCTTCGTGTCCATCGTCCAAGACATCTTCATTTCGCAACCTTTGAAGGTAATAGGTGTTGCAGTGTTCTTCGCCCTCATCATCAAGAAGCCCCAAGAGGAAGACGATGCTCGTATCACCGATGAACTGGCACAAGATGAAGAGTGGCTCAAACAGAGCTTGGCGCATGTGCAGAAAGGAACCGGAAGTCCAACTGTGCGGGAGTACCGCCCTCCAGATGAGATGATGCTGCGGGCGGCAAGGGTGGTGCGCTTTAAGGAGCGTAAGATGTATTCAGTAATCCGGGAAATTTTGTTTTATTTCTTGTTCGTGTGGATAGTTCTTATGATTGCATATGGCCATCGAGACCCGTACGCACATTACATGACGGAGAATCTGCAAGATATGTTTGTTGGCCGGGGGGAGTTTGGCGAGGAGCTACAAGGGGGCCGTGGTCAGCGGGTCAGCTTAACAGTTACAACCAAGGAGAAAACAAAGTTTCTTAAGGTGAGAATTATTTGTTGAGCTTTCAAAATGAGCTAGCAGGCGTTACTTATAACTGAAGAACATGAAATTTCACCCTGTTCAGAAACATATATTTCTTCGATACCTCAGTATGGAAAAGTCAGCAGCGATTCAGTCGTGTCGTGTCGTATCGTGTTGTGTATAAATACCTCACTCCTTTTGTTTTGTGGTTCAGATAAGCGACGTGGACAGTTTTTGGACCTGGGTGAGTGAAAGTTTGGTGTCAGGCCTTTACAGCGGGAAGTGGTACAACGGGGGCGAGGACGCCCGCGGGTTTCTGGCTGACAGGGCTAACTTCGTTATTGGCCAGGCTAGAATGAGACAGCTGCGCGTTAAGAAAGGTGAGAGCGCATGCGTGGAAACCATCTGGTCGAGTGTTAAATTTGATTAATATTAATAATAATAATAATAATATCAATTTTTGTAGCGCCTTTTCCCGTTGGTTCAAAGGCGTTGTTTACCTACAAATTATCTATTTACATTAAAAATATCCGTATATCCTACCATCATACATAAATTAAAAGAAAAGTTAATAAAAAGGCCTGTCTTGAAAAAAAATGACTTTTA
>JANVCK010258402.1:0-15796 GCA_026546655.1 Epizoanthus illoricatus | reverse complement strand
GTAATTTACTCTTAGCCTAAAAGTCTAAAAATCTGTCGGAGCCCGGAGCTGAAGCTCTTTTCTTTACCAAGAAATCACCTATTTGAAATTCAACGCACAGTGAAGATACGTTTAGAAACTTTTAACAGCTGATTTCCTGGTAAAGAAAAGAGCTTCAGCTCCGACATATTTTTCAGATTTTTAGGCTAAGAGTAAATTACTGTTGCAATAGTTTATTTTGGATGAAATCTCGAGATGTAACGTGCTTGCAAAGTGTTTTTATGAGCCCACAGTCAGAAATAAAATGTAGGCCAGCGGTGTCAAATTTCATTCCTTTATCACAATTTTCTGAAACCTTAGTGTTGACTTCCTTTGTCTGGGTAGTTTTTATTCCATAAAATACAGTACAATTTGAGCAATAAACTTTCAAAAGTGGCCCTGTTTAGGCAGTGCAACTACGAACGGTTCTATCGTTAGAGTACATAGGTAATTTAATATTCTCAAAACGACAGATATTACTTTGAAACAGTACCGATTTCTTTGTAAAATCGAATACAATATATAGAAATGGACTTCAAGAACTTTGTGACCAACTCAATTCCATTTTCGACTGTAGAATATATTTCGAATTGCTTCTTATCTTTCTTTGCAATACGCAGTAGAATATAACTTACGCTATCCAATCGATAGCGAATACAAGATGAACAATCTAAGCATTTATTCATGGCACTCACCTTCAAAGCGAGCTACGTTTCTCTTCCAATGAACCATCAGTGTTCTCAATACAATTCTGTCAGCCACTGAGGTACTGTCTTCATGTATGTTTGCCGTAACGATGTAAGACGGATCCGGTGTAAACAAATTTAGCTCCCTTTTATCAGCACTGCTACCCAGAGCAACTGGAATTACTATAACTCCTTTTGATATAAGAGACTGGGTTCCAGCAATTACGTCACTAGGATGTGTCTCCGAATGCGTGTCTGTAATGATGACGAGAGCTTTCACCGTGCTTACGCGGGAGTCTGGGCTACTGAACAATTTATCAGCTTTCTGTAACACTTTACTTATACGTGGTGTTCCAGGGTATCTTGACATTACGCTAATGAAGTTCTTCAAGGCTTCGTTGCTTGAAAAAGAGTCACTGAATTTCACCTTAACTGAGACATCTCGACCATAGATGACTACACTGTAGTGAATACTTTCTTGACCATATCTTGTAATTATGGCTTTAATAACGTCTTGCATCTTCTTGAAATTTTCCTCGCTATTGAAGGCATTGGCATTAACAGCGATTACTAGATCGAGCGAGGGCACTTTAAAGAAAGGAAGACCTTTATATTAGCATTCGTCATTTGAAAATCATAGTGTCACTGTGGTACAAGTACATGTATACTAGAAAGTCAAGAATAGTGTAGATTTAGATGCATGTATATAAGTGTGTTTGCCTCCAGTCTATGAAAGTATGCACTTTTGCCATCATGCTAATTATGAAAATTTCTATTTTTATATTGCCGCATAAGTTAGTACTATTTTCTATGCATGAGTACAAATAAAGAAATTGTTGTTGTAGGGTTAATGGAGGGAAAGGAGAAAGAGTTCTGGTTATACTCTTTAAAATTTACCTCATCGGATTTCGATTGCATAACTTATCTGTAACATACCTTTAAATAGTTTTTCCATGATACGGCTAGCCACTTGATTAGGCTTCCCATGATCATCAACGCCAATAAGGTAATTATTAAAAGGAGTAATCTTCCTCAATTCATTAGAATCGGCTTCGTTGCCCATGGCAATAGCAACCACGTGTACTCCAGAATCGATAAGACCCCTCGCACCAAGGATAATATCTGCTTCGGAGCTCCCAGACCTTGTATCCGCCATCACAACCAAGGCCTTCAGCGCATCCCGCCTGACACTTGCTCCTTCAAATATGTTCTTAGCTTCTTCTAGTGCTTTATGAATAGCAGGTTCTCCACGAGGTCTTGGTATTTGGTTAATGACAATCTTTAATGCCTGATCCGAGGGAAAGGTGTCTTCAAGTCTAACGCGCACAGATATATCCGAGCCGAAGAAAATCACACTGTAGTGAACAACATCCCTTCCATGCGAATCAATTACAGACCTGATGATGTGTTTCATCTTCCTGAAGTTCACTTCGGAGTTAATGGAGTAAGCACTAATGGCGAATACGAGGTCTACAGGGCGAGCTGCGGTGAGAAAGCACAATGATGTACGAGCATGACAAGGGATTCTGATCACAACTTATTTGGATTAAGAAATACGGCTACATACAGTAGGGTTGCCATCGAATTACAACTAATGTCGAAATGATCAGACTGAATTAGTTGTTCTCAGCTATTACTTGATTAATTACCTTATCGAAAATAGAGTAATGACTTCTTTTTTTACATAGAGTCCGTTACAGATTCAGATGGGCAAGTCTCTCTGTGCAACACATCGTACCGTATGCAGTGTTGATGAACTAAATAAACACTGCCACAAATTATTTCAGTGTTCGATAAAGCATGATCAGAAATCGTACCTAAAAGCAAAACTTTGACCTTTTTGAAAACATATATGATGGATAGGAACATTCACTTGAGTATGTTTTACTTTGAACTGTAATGCATTTAATGTTAAACCAACCCAACATAAAAGTGTTTTTATTTCTAGCCGAGAGAGTTTGAGCAACAAGGACGGCAACGTTGACGAGGATGGCAGAGAACAAAAGGCTTAATTACAGAATACAATACACTGCACGTGCGAATGCACCAAGTTGACCACCTGTCCACCGTCGTCTTCAGAAATACAACGTGAAAAGCCCAGGTTTTGGGTTTTGTAGGCAATGTGAACGTTAAACTGATAAAAATGATCCCGTTAATGATTTGGTTTCGAAACTAGCGTTTCTTGTTCCTACAGTTCGCACTGTTTCACACAGACAAAGTAAAAAATATCGAATGGGTGATACACAAAGTAAAAGAGAAGACAAGAAAGTAGAATTTCAGCAGTCGCCGTAGTTTCCGTTACCATCCTAGTTGCTTAAAGGCCCCAATGTTAGAACTCACAAAACGTTAATAGTCGCTGAACTTACCAATAAGTTGACATGGCAATTGCCTCAAGTAGTACGTGAAAATCTTCAGATAAACTCGGTCTGCCAATTGACTCTGACTGTCAATCAAATGGCCTCGCACAATGTACGTCGGACTTGGAGTGATCAACTGCAGCTCTCTCAGATCAGCTGTGCTTCCGATTGCAACAGGCACCACGATGACACCGGAAGCTGCAAGTATCTCTGTAGCGGAAATTACATCACGATTGCTGCTTCCGGACCTACTATCCGTGATAACAACTACAGCCTTCAACGCACGTGGTCTAGCGCCAGGGTCTCTCAACAAGTGTCTTGCTTCCATAAGGGCCTTGTCCAGGGCAGCTGTTCCAAAGGGCTTGGATACGGCACTGATAGATTGTCTTAGTGCCTTCTCGCTGGGGTATTTGCTTGTGAAACGGACCTTCACGGAAACATCTGATCCAAAGACCAGAACACTATACTGGATTCTCAACCGCCCATATCTGGCTATCATAGAATTGACAATGCCTTTCATGTACTTGAAGTTGACTTCGGAGTTCACCGCTCCAGCATTGATTGTAAAAACAATATCAATTGAAGGAACTGTCACAGAAAGAAACAGAAGGAGGAAAATACGTTACAATAATTTATGCGTCAAAGTATGGAAGTTGAGACATGCAAATATTAGACATGGGTCATTGGAACATCTTAGATAAAGTTGTTACTGGTGTCTCGACAGTACATATATCATAAACGATCCCCATTTACCTTCGTATACGACGTTCATAATCCTTGATGCGACTGTCTTGGTACTGTCTGCATGGTCAGCGGAAATCACATAGCCCCTGACAGGTGTAATCTTCTCCAGTTGGCCATGATCAACCTCATTTCCAAACGCAACTGGGATGACCTTTGCCCCCATCTGGGCTAAACGCTTGGCAGCTAAGCGGATGTCCACTTCTGATGTCTGGGATTTGCTGTCTGTGATCACCACTAAAGCTTTGATTGCCGGTACTCGACTACCCGGTCCTTCTAGAATGCTCTGGGCTTTACTCAGCGCATGCTCTAGGGCAGGATCACCACCAACACGAGACATCTTATTGATATAGCCCTTCAGGTAATGGATGTCTGTAAAGCTGTCTGTGAATCTAACTTTCACTGACGCCTGTGCTCCGAACACAATTACACTGTAGTGGACGACGTCAGTGCCATACTTGGTTATCAAAACATTGATGATTTCCTTCATCTTGTTGAAGTTTGTGTCTCCATTGAAAGCGTTAGCGTTTATTGCCAACACCACGTCAACAGGGCCAACTGGTAAATGGAGATTAATAATGAGATCTCTTCAAAGAGATATGGTCTAGTTGCTTTAACAATTTGGACATTGTTTAATCTAAATTTCTAAATATTGACAAAATAATTTCATAAAAAAATTCAGTTATCATCCATTTGATGACAAAATCTTATATTTTCATCTATAGATGGAGTACGCTCGCTTACATAAGGCGGAAACATATACAGCCTTTTCGCAGCAAGATAGTAAGTTATTCCTTACCGTTATAAACTTTGGCCATAATGGTCTTGGACAGCTCCACTGGCCGGATTGTGGACACTTTGATGACGTAACTTGGGTCAGACGTAGTCTTCTCAAGTTGTACACGGTCAGCCTTGTTTCCAAGTGCAACAGGAATAACCTTGATACCAGCGTCGATTAGATTTCTAGCTGCTGCTAAGGTGTTTACCTCCAAACTGGCAGACCGCTTATCCGCAAACACAACCAAAACCTTATGTGCATTTGGGCTAGTTCCAGGCCCCTCTAGTTCTATTTTCCCCATCTTTAGTACTTTATCTAGTTTTGGAGGACCGCGAGGTTGTTGGACGCCATCCACGTGACGTTTAAGAGCATTGTGGTTGACAAAAGTGTCCGTGAAGGAGAGTTTGACTGACGCTTCCTGGCCGTACACAATGAGGCAGTAATGCACCGACTTGTTGTGATGTGCGCTGATGATTTCTTTAATAGTTTGTTTAACTTTCAAAAAGTTTTGTTTGGCATCAGCAGCGCTCACAGCAAAGCACAAATCAACCAGTGAGGGTCCAGACGCTGCTGGAAGGGAATATAAGAAGCGCATATTAGACGTAAATATAACATCCCAGTGAAAGAACACTGGAAGTGAAAGTATATTCGAGTTTCAGTAACGTTCGGCATAAACTCTTTTAAATCAATTTTTTGTTTTGTAGAATAATTTTAGGATGGCAAGGGGAAGGGAAAGTTGAAATTACAGAAAAATATATTTTCCCAATAATTCGGATACTGAAGCTGTTCTTCGAAGGATTTTAAGTGAATAAGAGAATATGGAAATACTTCACAATAGTTTTAATAACCGCTTAGAGCAAGTTATTTGATATAAGCACATGAACTTGATTTTACATTACAAAGACTTGAATTATAAATGGTTGATAAGAATAATAACAGAAATGTTAAAAACCGTAAACAGATATAAACATAGCTATTACGGTTCTGTTCGTTTATGCAACGTTGGTGCATAGCTGGAACTTTCTCTATAACGATCCCCTTGCTCTTCGAATTGATTCGAGTTTCTTAACTTATATAAAACGGTGTAAGTTCAATGTCTACAATATTGAGTCCCCCTGGTTCATTCAAGTGTCACATAATACTGGTCCGAGATTGTCTGTGCAATGTATTCAGCTGGTGCGCCACATATTTCGACATCAGTTGCATGATGTAGATAAATCACTTATGTTTGGCATAGTTTCGCTAAAGTTTAGAATGTAAAAAGTTTATAGGCTTGGGTTGAAAGTTTTAAAAACCAAATGTTCTCGTTCTAAAAGTCATCGGCTTCAGGTAAACCCTGAAAATTGCTTTTAAATAAAAAACATTTGGTTTTTAAAACTTTTAACCCAAACCTATAAAACCTTCTACACAAATTATTTAATTACAAAGTTATTGAAAGTTTTAGAAGGGGCGGGATTAGTGCAAGTACGTATACGCAATTGCTGTCCATTGCATGGCTTACTGCACCGCGCCCACAAACTCCAGGTCGAGAAGCCTCCATCAACTGATGATAACAAATACAGCTTACAGTTTCAGCGAAAGCGTTTAATTACCGTGTATTTGACATAAACGCATTAAATTCAATTTTCCGATAAGTTAGGTATATTTTTCTTCAAGTATTTGGGTTAACACATCGGAATGATCGACGTGAGTCACGGTTCCTACACGTGTTCTGTCCGCCAGTCATCATTAAAAGTAGTTTTAAATAGTGGGACAGCAACACATCACTGTTGATATTTGAATCTGACAGTGGAATGTGTGACCTTTGTTATAACTATCGGTGCATCTCAAATGCGGACAAAGACTGATGTCTGGTTCGTAATTTTGTTATGAGCGGCATGGTTACGATGTTTCTCCGAATAGACTGATCAATTTTGGTTTATCATTGATTGTGTCGACTCTTTGTTTTGATTTTCAGAAAATCACCATTATTGGGAAAACATGTTCATTTAATTCAGTAAAAGACGAAAAACTATAATATTTACCTTTCTGGCATTTCTTATTGTTGCAGTCCTGATGTTGAATTGTTAAACCGAAGCACGGCGAGCCCCCATTGGATGGGGAAGGGTTGGCACAACTGCGCGTGCGTGACTGCGTGCCATCACATGTCTTGCTGCAGTAAGTCCAGCTAGTCCAGCTGGTGAACCCACCGTCAACTAAAACAAGAAACAAGAAGGCATATATGGAGTGGCTTCTATAGAACAAATAAACTATCAATCAATTATTTGTCAATCATTTGTGTATTCGCAGCCTTATCCACAGGTGATTTGAAATAATTTACAACTAGCAATTCCAGTATCAAAGCAAAGAAATTGAGCTGGCCACTTTTCTCTCCTCCAGCACACTGCTTTGGAACGGGCTTTGTCACTTGAATGTGTGACCGGAAATGAGTTCTAACATTTTTGTGGAGGAGGCTTGTGTTTTTTCTGTAAACTATACAAACAACAATATAGATGTCATAGGAGTTAAAGACTCTTGTAGGAGATTTCTTAGAAAGCATATATGTGCACATAACGGAACAACCGAAAACAAGAGGTAAGGCAATGTCTAAAATAAGTTTCAACTGAACAATATTTAATTGTTAACGGCAACGTTAACCTGCTGAAATGTAGGAACAAAAAATGTGTGAGCATATCAAACAAATGCTATATTTAACGTGGAAACACTATCAGCAGATCAGCTAGTTTCCAGGTGGTCCACCAAATCATGAAACAATAATGAAAATAATAAAAGCTAATCTGGTGTTCATAATTCAAATTAATTTCTTTTACGTTGCGTATGAACACAACAGTATTTTGAATGATCCAAAAAGTTCTTGATCAGCAGCAGTTCTAGGTAGAGCTTAGTAGCCAGGACTGGGGATAAAATACCCATGTGTCACTGGAATACTTCATATAGTGTGACTTGAAATATTAAATATATCTGTCACGAATTCTGCTTTATCTGAGCAGTGCAAGTAATCGTTTTGCTAGTATATTCTATTTAAAGGCTCTATAACAAGCCAGAGTACATTGTCATAATGACTCAGCAGAATTAAGCAAACGTTCTGGAAACGCGAATGTAATGAACTTTAAATAGGCATTGCACTTGCTACTAAATATTGTCATTTTAGAACATCTAGAAATAATTATGTAATGTGCTAAATTTAGCCCTAGTCAAACAACTTTCTACAATATGTAAATATAGTTATCTAAGGCAAACTGAGTTGAATTGTAGTTGAGAGTTGGATTGTAGCGGAGGGTTGAATTGTAGCTGAGAGCTGTACACAAAGAGGAATAAAAGTCTGTGAAAGGCAAGGAATAGTGAATGGACACTATCAACGACCACTTTAAAAAGAATGCCGTGACAATATCGACACTCACTTTTGGGGTACCTGCCAACATTACAGTCCTTGTGTTCATAAACGGAACCCACACACGGAGCACCTCCGTTGGACGGCTGGGGACTGGTACAGCTGCGCCTGCGCTCTTGAGTTCCGTCACATGACTTGCTACACCTTGACCATTCATTCCATTCGCCAAAGCCGCCGTTAACTGTGGATGGAAACATTAACAATTTATTTATCCTATCCTTAACTATCGTTATGCATTTACTAATGATACAAATACTAACAATATGCTAATCATTATTACTGCTAACCATTGTCACACATTTGTTAGTGGAACTATGGAATAACCGAATGAAGCGCTGTGTTTGATTTGGATTACGAAAAAAGTATTATCTCATCTAGAAATATCAAAATAATTAGTTTTATTACTCCCGATCAAACGGTTTTCAGTATGAATGATTATGGTTGATCAATATTCCTGGATGAAGGCAGGTTGTCATGCCCTGGGGGTCGGCCAATCTTACCTATGGGACATTTTCCCACGTTACAATCTCGATGATCGTACATCGCACCCTTGCAAGGTCGACCACCGTTGGACGGCGGGGGACTGGTACAACTGCGCCTGCGCTCTTGTGTTCCATCGCACGACTTGGTGCATCTTGACCAATGATTCCATTCAGTAAAGCCGCCATTAACTGGGGATGAAAACATTAATAATTTAACATGATGCATTTGCTAACAGAACAAATACTAGTAATGTATCAGAAATTGTCCTCATCACTAACCAACCAAAATCAAAACGTATGCTGTGTTCACTAGATTTGGATTAGGATTCTGACTCCAGATAAACGGGTTTTTGGAGTCACATGATTCATTTGATTACTTTTCTGCTGATCGATATTGCTGGTGAAGTTACGTTGTCATGCCCTGGGGGTCGGCCAATCTTACCTATAGGACATTTTCCCACGTTACAATCTCGATGATCGTACATCGGACCCTTGCAAGGTCGACCACCGTTGGACGGCGGGGGACGGTTACAGCTGCGCCTGCGCTCTTGTGTTCCATCGCACCACTTGGTGCATCTTGACCAATGATTCCATTCAGTAAAGCCGCCGTTAACTGGGGATGCAAACATTCATAATTTAACATGATGGGGGTCGGTTAATCTTACCTAGGGGGACACTTTCCCACGTTAAAATATCGATGAGATTGGACGGCGGCGGACTGGTACAACTGCACGTGTGTTCTTGTGTTCCGTCACGTGAATTGGTACATCCTGATCAGAGACTTCAATCACTAAATCCCCGTCAAGTAGCCGGCGATGAAAAGTGATTTGAAATAACTAAATATTATGATGCAATTAAAACCACACAAAAGTCATGCAATCAGATTATCGAGTGTTCCAATTATCTGGTGCGCATCCACGAAACATTGATCAAGAGTAATGAAACCATTAGTCTGAGCCAATTAGACAGTAGCAAGTCTGAGACTCCTTTCTAATGCTTTTTCTTTACTTGAATATACGTGCACAAATTTAGGAAAATGTTGATCAGAGGTTTCGTTTGACTACATTATTTGAAATGAGTGGGCACACTAAGGTACAGTATTTATTCAGTTGCAGCGCGATGCTAAATGTAAATCAAACGTTGCTGTACATACATGAACAAATTTCATCTCTTACTTTTGAGACACTTTCCCACGTTACATTCTCGATGATCGTACATCGGACCCTCACAAGGTCGACCTCCGTTGGACGGTGGGGGACTGTTACAACTGCGCCTGCGCTCTTGTGTTCCGTCACATGACTTGTTGCATTCTGACCAGGCACTCCAATCGCTAAGTCCTCCGTTAACTTAGAATAAAGAGATATGATTGAGAATGTACGGTAAAGGATCTTATCTGTTTAGATAAAGAACTGTAGAGGTCATGAATACCAAGAAGTCAAACAAAAGCCCTAGTTTAGTTTAGCTACACCTTTTAATATTAGTACATATAGTTAGTTTTATTAGTATATTGTCATATTTTATTCGTATTGTAATGCGCAGTCGATCATTTTTATGCAGACTGCGCAATATAAATTTTAAAATTAGTATTACTATTATTATTATTATTATTATTATTATTATTATTATTATTATTAAAGATTGTAACCAAAACAGTTTATAATATCAAACGTAACTCATGGTTCACACCTTTTGCACACTTGAGGACGTTGCAATCTTGATTTTGCGACGTTGTTCCAACACACGGTGCGCCTCCGTAGGACGCTGTGGGATTGGTGCAGCTGCGCGTGCGCTGCTGAGTTCCATCACATTCCTTACTACATGCTGACCAGTGAGTCCAGCTTGTAAAACCGCCATCGACTGCAGACAATACAAACAAAATATAAAGGATGATGCAAAGATGTGAAATTTATCTTCAATTGTCGTATGCCCCAACTGTAACTTGTGCGATCCATATAGCGATTGTAGCGGAGCGTCTTTGTTTCTAGTAAACTGCCCTCCTTCAGATAATAAATAGACAAGCTTGTGTAATTTGGGATTATTAGTTTGCTACTGTACCTATCGTGTATCAATTCCATATTGAGTGATAAGATTGTACAAGTAATGAACTATAGTTACCGCTGCAGCTGGTAAGATGACATTGGTACTTCTGAAATGCTGGACCTTCACACTGAGCCCCGCCATTGGCTGGTGGGGGATTGGTGCAGGTACGCATGCGCGTTGTTGTACCGTCCCCACACGATTTGCTGCAGCGAGACCAGGTACCCCACTGTGAAAATCCACCGTCGACTAAAACGACAAAGAATTTACATAAGTAATAGTCTATGGAAAACTTATGGATAGACAGAAAGTATTGATTTTAACCTGACAAATTATAGATACGCTGTTCAAACTAGCGGGTACATTCCAGTTGAAAGAACACGCTACGAAAAACACGTTTTAAACCTATCGATTAAATCACGCAGAATTTCATGTAAGATGCAAGAAGCATCTAAAGTGCTTCAGTTATGACTAGTTTCAATAGGTCTTGCAGTGGGTTTAAACTCGTTAACACCCTAACAGGTTACATAAACGTCTATAACCGATTAACACAATATTCCAAGGTGTAAAGTAATCCAATTTCTCTCTTTCTTATAAGAATCTACCTATATTATAGACACATAAATAATGTAAAGTTCAGCACTAATAGCGCAAACTTGTCTGTCTTTCGCTAATTCATAGCAGGTCTCTTTTCTGTACCAAAGCAAGAATAGTTTTGAGTGTTTGAATACTAAAACAGTTTGTGAAGATTTTTACCTTTACATTCTCCCACATTACAGTCTCTGTGATCGTACATGGCACCCTCACAGTGTCGACCGCCATTAGACGGTGGTGGGTTGGTACAACTGCGCATGCGCTCCTGTGTTCCCTCACATGGCTTGCTGCACGCTGACCAGCGACTCCAATCATTGAATCCTCCATTAACTTACATACAAAACATACAAAGATCACGTCAGCTTCAGTTTAGAATTGGAAAATGGAATAAAATAAAACAAATCGTGTCTATACAATGAATCAATTTTCTACCTGACATGGATGTCATTCCAACGTGGCCACGCCCCCTTCCTTATAAGGTGATGGAAGACAGCATGGTTCACGGGGTTAAAGTGTTGCAAATTGTCGCAGTTCGTCTTTGCGAGTTGCAGCGATGATTGCTTAGGCCAGCAGAGTTGCAAACGAATGAACTTAGTCTTGGTATGAAGCAATGCAAGACAGTGAGTGTGTAGCGGAAATAATGGTTGTGTTGTTGCTTCGCCAGCGATCCAGAGAATGGCGGCGAAGTCAAGCAGTCTTGCGAGCTTGTTGCTTTAGAGTACGGGAAGGGCAGGAATAGGCGGGAAGCAATATTATTTCCTTAACAGCTTACTGTTCATACCCTTTTCTACAACAAAGTAGGGTGGCAATTTTCTCGGCACAAACAAAGGAATTATAGTGTTTTATTTGCTTAAAGGACACGGCGAAGCTGCTGCAAGCATCAGCAAGCATTATGGTAACTGCATGTCATTCGTAGCAGTTTCATTATATAAAGGCTGAATTGTCATTTGCAGAATGGAAATATGAATGGATTTCTAGAGAATTATCGCGTTGGTGAATGAATAACTGGAATAACGAGATGTCTTACTTGTACACTTTCCTTCATTACATTGCTGATGTTGCCACGTGTCGCCATGACATGGTGCTCCTGCCTGTGAAGGCGGCGGGCTAGTGCAACTACGCGTGCGATATCTGGTTCCGATACCACAAGGTTTGCTACATACGGACCACTGACTCCATTGCGCAAAACCGCCGTTGATTATCGGAACATATCGTCGCCTAGGGACTATCAAAGCCAATCTATTAGTGTTGCAATTGCAAGGTACAGAGAAACAGTCAGATCAAGGATTCCACTTGCTGACATAATACAGCAAAATGTTTTTGAAATTAGCGAACTCTGCCACAAGTTATCTTTGCAATCATATCGTTTC
Organism: Epizoanthus illoricatus; assembly: GCA_026546655.1. NCBI lineage: Eukaryota > Metazoa > Cnidaria > Anthozoa > Zoantharia > Epizoanthidae > Epizoanthus > Epizoanthus illoricatus. Next base: position 3,342 of record JANVCK010258402.1, on the reverse strand, counting down.
TTCCCATGTCATATACAAATGTAATGTTTGATATGACTTCAAATGACTTCCTCGGCACTTATATCTGTGAAAAAGTTAAAAATTTAGATTTCATTATTTGTTTTCACGTTTAATGGATTTCACCCCCTCAAGAGATTTTGGTAGATATCTTCACGCAACTAGAGATCAGCCTAGAACGTGTGCAACTTTACCAATAACTTAAAACACTACATTCAGAAATGTGTACAGACATCGATTTCTACAATTTCTATCAAAAGCCGAAACAGGGTGTCCAGATTTATTTTAGATTGCATTATCGCCTGGAAAATTATACCAGGCGCTCCTATCGATTTACCCTGACATTTTCTAGACTACACAAAAACTACCTGAGACCTTACCTTAATTCACGCGTCCCACTTTGTAAGGTATTTATTCAACCGCTCTACAGAAACTTTTCTAGTTAGTAAAACTTGACCACACCTATACGGTAAGGCTCTAGTAGTTTATCTTAGTTCTCACCTTGAGCAACACAGACTCATAGCATACACTTCTACTGCGTAACTCACAGACATCATGCATCAGTGTTGGAATTCATGGACCACTTGAAAATGTTTCTCGCTTTGTTAGTACTTTTATGCTTTGCAACATATGATATTAAAGTGAAAATCAGTGTCAACTGTTTGAATTCTGAGTAAAATAAAGTTGTTTATTATTATTATTATTATTATTATTATTGTTATTGTTATTGTTATTGTTATTATTATTATTATTATTATTATTATTATTATTATTAAAGATACTAGGAAGCAACCAGAGACATTCGATTGTACTCAACAGGAAATTTCACTGGAATAGTCTCATTTGGTCAACACCATGTCTTTACAAATAATTAAATACATTCCTAAGATTCAAATCGTAGAGGGAACTAAACTTACTCGGGACACACATGCCCACATTGCACTTCCGAGTATCTGATGTGGCACCAACGCACGCCGCGCCTCCGTGTGCGGGTAGGGGATTGGTGCAGTTGCGCCTGCGTGTTTGAGTTCCATCGCAAGTTTTGCTACATTTTGTCCAGGAACTCCACTCCGTAAAACTTCCATTCACTGAAGAATATAACATATAGTGTGGAAACTGTGGGTTAAAAGCGTCAGTAACAGATGGCGAGGAGATGGTTTTACAATCTGTCTCATTTACACTTAGAGATGGCAAAGAAATTAGGAAACAGATCGTTTAAATCCTGAAATAACGGCAGCTAATGTTTCATTGGTGAAATAGAAGATAATAAAAGTAGTTGAAAATTCACATATGATATCATTTAATGTGGCTACATCTGTACTGATTCAGATGGAAGTTAGCCGGTTCAGTTACAATACCTTTTTGTGAAACCTAAACCAAAACATTTCAGTTTCTTGAACAAACAACTTGAGTCAGTGCCATTCCGTAGAAATATCTAATTATTGTGGTATCATGATTCTCCTAGCTTCTTAAACAGACCTTTTCACAGTTCCTAATCTGTTACATGGAGATTTGGCGGTAGTACAACCCCTCTTCCTTTTGATATGTATACCAGTTTGTTATCATGCTGGTCTACGAGCCATCTCTTCCTTTGCCGTAATTGCTTCAATAAACGCTCCTCTCAAAGAAACACCCCGTATCTAATAAACGCCTCCTCCCATGCACACGCACACACGTACACACGTACAAACGTACACACGCACACACGCACTCACGTACGTACACACGCACACACGCGTACACGCGTACACGCACACACGCGTACACGCACACACGCGTACACGCACACACGCGTACACGCACACACGTACACACGCACACTCGTACACCCGTACACACGCACACACGTACACAAGCACACACGTACACTCGTACACCCGTACACCCGTACACACGCACACACGTACACTCGTACACCCGTACACCCGTACACCCGTACACACGCACACACGTACACTCGTACACCCGTACACACGCACACTCGTACACCCGTACACACGCACACACGTACACACGCACACCTGTACACCCGTACACACGCACACACGTACAAAACATAAGTGTTTGCAATAAGCGTCATTCTCTAAATAAACGCCGTCTCGGAAAAACAGGAACAATGCAGGGGAAAATAAGGAGCACCATAACTGAAATCATAGCCTTCTGTGCTGGTTCCTAGCAGGACCATCCAAACTCAAACATATGTAGACAGTGATCTGGATAAGGACAGTGGTAGTGATAATGATGTAGAGAAATAATTTTTAAATCTTAAGATAGTTATGTATGTCAGATTCGTATAACATTTAAACTTCAGAAAAATTGAAGAGCACATAGTTCTGTTCGCTATTTTTTTTAAAGAAATTGAATAAGCACTTCCCTCTGATTACCCCTTACGGTATCTCAGAATCACAGTAATCCCCGCTCTCTCAACTACAACACGTCACGCCGTCGTTCTTGTTTCGCGCCTCAATCGTGCATTTCTGGACCGAAAACAGCAAAATAAAGGACGGCTCGCAATCTATTTTCGTGCTAACTAATTTCACGTGCAGGCCTAGGTCAACCTCGGCCTCAACGCCAGACAAATTGCACGTGCAGGGTCAACCTCAGCCTCAGCGCCAGGCAAATTGCACGTGGCGTGTCAACCTCAGCCTCAGCGCCAGGCAAAGGTTTGGCTACCTTACATAGAACTGTGAAATGGTCTATTGAAGAAAGAACTAAATTATATTAAAAACAGAGAGTTTCTCATGGTAATACCACACGAGATATAGTAATACATCCGCTACTCTGGAATATTGGTAACACATCATAAAATTCCGAATATAAGCCCATAGACTTATATTTTTCAAAGCACTTTTTTGGGCTTTTTTTCGGAGTGGGCTTTTTTCGGAGTGGGCTTATTATTGGAGGAAATTTTGCGTTTCAAACATTGGTTGGGTTTATAAGTGGAACCCACTTTGCATGTGAAATTTTGCAATCCAACCTTGCGAACGTGTAGGCAAGTGTTATAAAATTAACTTGTAAAATGCCAATTACGACAAGCTTTATGGAAACAACACAACACGCTGTCTCTAAACACTGATTCGCATCCCCATCACAGTAACGATGTTAAAAAGTGGTCAAGTCATCAATAACAACAACAACAACAAATTGTTATTTATACCTTTTGATTACAATAATAATTAACAATAATGAAATAAAATACAGATCAAGAAGGTAATTGTCACCCAGGATAACCTTTAGGTTAACCCAGCTGGGTGACTAATACTGGTTTATTTATAAACTACGAAATACGGTCGGAAAATGAAAAATAAGAGAAATAATATAAAGACAAAAAATAATACACAGACA
>JANVCK010258291.1:2768-15800 GCA_026546655.1 Epizoanthus illoricatus | reverse complement strand
TTTGGGTGTGAATCGTGAGCCAGATTTTTGTAGAGATAAGGAAGTGGGAATGTTACTTGAGCAATCCTAGAATGCTACGTTTGTTGGACAAACGTGCTACAAATTAATATAGATGTGCTATTCCACGAGGATCTGTAGGCTCACAGTAACTGGTGAAAGATGTTGTGGCGTCCCTGCCATTTATTGTTATTTTTCTCTGTAAGTGGTCATGTATTGTATAATAATTTTTCGTACCTCATGAATAATGAATAAAAAAATTAAATATATAAATAAATAAAGATCGCTCTAGACAGTCGAGCATCATTTCATTGACAAAAACGGTACTCTGGGCTCATGGAAGGTTATTTTGTGTATTTTCAGTCGGAAATTTCAAGAGGGATTTGAAGCAACTTAATTTGCATTTTGAACAACTTTTGCAGCATTTTTGATAACGGAAACAATATTTTATATCGTTGAGAGGCTCGACAAGTCCATCTTTGGACTCTAGATGATAGTTTATGCTAAAGTATCCCAATTAAATGCCTTCCGTGCTCAGTAGATACACGTTTACAGTGCTTGTTATAACTTTTTATCGAATTTCTCTGTAGCAGAGAGCAACCTATAGATGCTGGAAATGAGTAGAAGTCTTGACGTACCTGCATCTTAGGGGTTTCTATTTCTCTCTCTTCGAGGTCTTTACACCTTTTAACCTGTGAGTTAAACTTTTACGTAAATGATCATTCTGCCACTGGTACCAGGTTTCGTTCTCCTGCTTCTTCTTAGCATAGAAGATCCTGGTATCTCGGTGTATTTTGAGCTGAAAAAGGTCTGCATGGAGACAAGTATGTCTAAGTGGTTTTCTCCACGTTAGCTAGTTAATTTAATTTATATAATACATGTTTAGCATCGTGTATTAGGAACTCTGGATAACTCATAAATATTGTCATGGTGGAAAACTATAGGAAAGGTTACTTTGGAGGAGTTCAAGTGCAAAGACAAGTAAAAGAAAACTTATTATTTTTGTTGTGCTTGCATTTGTTCTTGCTTCCTAAACATCTCCAGTGTGAACTTCGTAAAACACTCACTTGGATAAAGGTGACTGCTCCCTGCCCTAATTTATACACCACTTTGCTAATGCAAATTTTCTCTCGTTCCAGTTTACAGAGGGAGCAAATGATATTGCACGGCCACATTTTGTTTCATTAATTCAACAAAATCTTAAAACTTTGCCCCCTCTGTGAACTGGGACAAGTATTGTGTATGCTTCATAAATTCTCTGATTTGGACATGCGGAAAGTCAGTTCCAACGAAATTAAGGGAAATTAGTGCCCTTCTCCCTCACCATAGTTTATCCTCGTAGACATAACACTAGAGGCAGTTCAAATATCCATTCTAATATCATTTATTATTGTATTACGTTTTGCAGACTATGTACAAGCAGACGGGTCTTTCCTGGAATAAGCGGTACAAGAGTCAGTATGGGCCTCTGACAAAGGTATTACGGATACAGATCTCAATTTATTAACTTTTGGAAATGAAATAGACAACTTACAATTGAATCAATCTTTCCTTTTAGTTCTTCAAGAAACATTCTGATGTGTTCAGTTCAGGCAATGGTTGGATATCGGTAAGGAGTAATGCCAGTGACCCAATGGGACAGGAAGACTGGACCAAAGTTGGAAAAGATAACACTCTGAAAACGTGTCATAAATGCCTTCCCACTGATAGAAAAGGAAAACAGAATGATGCAGACGTCAGTGGACAGTCTGTGAAGCATGAATTAGAGGAAAAGCCTTGTGGTGGCTTTTCAACCGTTGAAAGGTAATGCTCCAAAGAAGCTGTTAATGTGCTCAAATGCGCTGATTTCTAGAGCGCTGCTAATGAAGAGCAAATCATTAAAGCGAGAGTGGACTGTGGACAAACGGCAGACTTGAAAGAAATTGTCAGGAATTGGATGTGTCTTTCCTCATTCTCCTTTCCCGATTAGTTTACTTTATGGACTTTGTATTTGTTTGGTACCTTTACGATAACCGTTTCTTAACCTGCACATTTTGCACCAAAATGGGAACTGTTTAGTAGTCTTGCTAGTTATTTATTTATTTTGTTTAATTGATCACTGCGCAACTGTTAATCCTCTTAGAGAGGGGTTGTTGTATTGGGAAATAAAGGAGTGAAACAGAAAGGAAACTAAGGAACGCAATACGAAGTCACTAAACTGTGATGTAGGAGCTTGTATAACAAATAAAATCCTAATTTTCTGCACAGTAGATTATACGATATTTTTTTGGGAGCTAATTTAAAGTTGGTAGCAACTGAATCAGTAGGAATCATGATCATAAGTACTGTAGTTAACTATTTGAGTTGTCTAAAGTATTTGAGGTTGCCCCAGTTAGAAAAAGGCTTAACACTGCACAACATTTATTAATTCAAACTTTGTTTCACAGCATTTCCGTACAGTATTTGTAAAGAGTACCACTTATTTTCGTTTCTTAAAGTTCTGATACTAATTGTCATTTTGGAACAGATGAAAGAATATGTTGTGATACACTCCATTATTTTTGTCTATCTCAGGAGATTAGTTTTATTACTTCTGGAACGAGCCAACTTGTGTGAGTGGGAAGATAGTGAGCTAAAACTAGGGTTTCAATCATTAATGAGAAAATGTCAAATAAGAAAACAACATGAAAAATGAAGTTGCGGATCCGGAGGAATAATTCCAATTCCCAAACCATCTCGTTTTCATAATCTCGCTACCACTGCCAATAAGACTCTCAATAGAAGTGCTCTGACACGGATTTGTTTCTCTCTTGTGTGTAGTGAAACCGTATAGAATATTTTTGAAATACTAAACTCCTATTTCTCGTAACAGCACGGGCACTTGTTCCTGGTTTGATTTCAATGATTCAAGAGTGTCTTGTATAAGAGAGAAAAACATCCAGTCGCAGTTCTCTGGCAAGGAAAGCGCTTACATGCTATTCTACAGGAAGAGAAACTTGCGTAACACAACGGACAAACTTGGTAATTTGAAAGAATCACAAATATAGGTAGAAATAGATGGTTTGATATGTCTGAAAGAATTTGAAACATTGTTCTATTGTTGAGTTCTATATGTCACTTTCCTTGACGTCCACTGTGTTTGTCGTACCTATAGCATTTACTCATGTATAAAGACCAGTTTTCATCCATTATGCTTTTCGATCGCTTTCTTACTGTTATCGTATTATCCTGAATATAGAATGGCGTAAAAGCGTATATTTAAACAATGGAAAGCAACAACAATGAAACAAATTTATACGGGAAACCTGAAGTTTGTTGGTCCCAGAACAGACGTCACAACTACTTTACTGATATTTGAGTCCCAAGTACAGTAATCAAGGTTAAGTAATTGTAATCCATTTCAATTTGTTATATCTTTCAGATAGCACGCGCGTTGTGATTGGTGTAATCGATCAGGTGTTTCCAGAAAAAAAATACTCGTCTCCTCTTTGCTCACGCTTCGATGCGCGGGCGTAGTAGAAGCATAAAAAGCTTCCCAACTTTGGTTTTAAAAGAATATTTTCAGTCAGTATAACAAAACCACTGCTGCCTGGTGTTTTCTGTGGAAGATGAGGTTTTGCTTACCCTCGGGAAGAAATGACTTCGGCCTCGGGTAACATTAGTTTCCTCAGGGGAGCAAGAACTCATGTTCCACACAACACCAGTAAACAACTATATAGTGTTCCATGCTGTACTTTACGGCCAAACCATTTGTATCTTGCTTTCTAGAATTTTTGCGTCCCAGTTTTTAGTTGTATAATTAATGACATTATTTTCACCATATTACACTAAACAAAAGTAATGAAAATATCACTATTCTTGGTTGACAATGCCAAATTTTAACGGTTAAATCCATAGCCCTCAAGTTCAAAATGTTTTCCTTCAGGCAAAAAGTACTCACTGCGATTTTATCAAGGGCTTTCAGGAATCTCACTGTTCACCACGGGAACCCACTTAACTTGTTCTGTGCTTGATACCGTTTCAGATCGTCTAAAACAGCTGTTACCTGTTTATCTTGTTGCTGAAATGGAAGGGATGAACAAAGAACTGGAAAGAGAGAGGTGCTGATCTTGCCAGATAAAGTTAACCAAGTACCAAATAAAACGATTTTGTTGTTAGACGTATGTCCGTCCATTTAGTCGTTTGTCTTTCATCCTCCATCGTACTCCGACTGTTTTAGTCCTTTGTTTCTTTGGTGTGTGCAGTGAACACACGAAAGGCTCATTTTCTCACACTTCGGATGTACTGTGTTTGGGACCGTTACTGTTCTGATCGTTGTTAGTTTGTGAGCTATTGATATTTGTTTTAAATGATTACCAGCCTAATTCCAGTGTTTATTTTCCAGGGAAGAGCATGATGTTGCCTTAAACCAGATTTCTTTAACAGTTCATTTTTCATGCCATTATACGGTGAAGGATGGAGCACTGGTATTAGAACAGGTTGGTTGATTATACTACCCCCTCTATATTGCAGGTAACTGCAAATACTCTTCATACTCGGTGTGGTGTTTTGTTAATAATTCCTCACTAATGCACAGATAATGTTATCATAACATGTATTCTTTTATAGTTTTTGAAGCCAGTATTTCAGCCTTGATGCTCGTCTGATGGGCGATCACTTGTATAACCCCCCCTACCTCTAGAAAAGTGGGTCCCGACTGAGTACAGTAGTTTTGACTGGTGCCCTTATTAGAATAGCTGATCGCATCCTCTCTCAGGTAACATGTGAGTTCTAATGAACACTTTGTTTAGAGCTCTTAGTGCTACTTGGGTGAAAACAAAGCCCTCTTTTTGGTTCTCATTTACCTGTGGTTTGAAAAGTCAAATATTGAAGCTTTTTTAATGTGAACATTGTAGATTAAGTGATTTGGTAGCTACGTAATATAACAACTGCAGCTCGTAATTTTCTTATTCCAGGGTATTTCTACGGATCCAACTGTTATAACATTAGATCGGAGAAAAAGCACAAAAGATCTGAGAAATGCCGTTAAAACGGTGAGTGCTTCTTCTATATTTTCTCATAAGTTAGTATTTAGGCCGGTTCACATTAGATCACGAAGTGCACTTCAACTGCATGCACGTGAACGAACCGCTCTTTAAGTGCACTTCAAGTGCAGTCCAATCACACTTTGAAGTGCACTTCGGCTTCTTTGAAGTGTTCGTATCTCTCCAGCAAGTAAGCGCAACTCAAGTGCGAACTTCGGCTTCCGATTTTGCCATTCACACGGCAAGTGCACTTGAGCTGCACTTCAAGTGCACTTACGATTGCTAGTGTGAACCGGTTGATTGTAAATAAAAAATACTGCATTGGTGATTGAGAGAAGATGTGTTTCCTGTTTTCTTATTATAGTTAGTAGCAAAGGTAATAAAATCGTTGCATCTCTTGGTTCTCTTTACTTCTGTCCTGCCGGTAGATTGGAATCTCGATTTATATGGATGCTGAGAGTGTTCTACTTTGGTCCACAAGAAATGTAAAGGGTGGCTGTTCTGCTTCATTGAGTTAAGAAGTTTCATACTCAGAGTATCTCTCCTATGTTTAAGAGTGTCGATATTTGCTTTTACAAGGGCAAGATTATCTACTAGCAGTTTTTTCTAGTACCCCAAATTGTATATTTCAAGACTTGTAGTGACGTAGGAGAGGGTAATGGGTATTGACAATGTACAACATCAGCTTATCACTAGCAATTATTTATTATAGTTTAATGTTTATAATTTTGCAACTCCGATGTCTTTGTGTGGTTATTACTAGACTTCGAACAGTAACCAGTAATTCAAGTTAATATTATGACACTATCAGGTTGGTCCATTAGATGTCCAGGCATCAGAAACGTTTGCCTTACATACTGCCAAAGACCTTCCAGCTGGCTTGCATCTTTATCAGGAGATTTCAGGTTAGGATGCTACAGATTCTGTTTATGTTTTTTATGTTAACTAGAAATTTTGAACTAATCAGATATGTAGTATTAACGAAGTTGCTTATCATTTCACATTGTCCGCAGATGAGGCTAAATCTGTTATGGATGTCGGAATCTACGATAGCACGAAAGTCTTTGTCTGGAACGGGGAAAAGGTAGAATGCTGAATACCACTAAAACGAGGCTAAGTATTGTTATAAAACGTACTTGAATTTGTGGCATTCTAACTGAGTGTATCAACCACTGACTGTGTTCGTTGTCATGCATTCTGGGTGCACCTAGATCATAGTCACTGTAGTTTTTAAGTTTTCTAAAACGATGAAGATAACTAGAGAAGATCATCAATAGTTACAAGTGCGGCGATACTTTTAAGTTTTCTTCTTGCAAAATCAAATGTCTTCTTGTGTTGTACTTTAACACAAAAATAAAATGAGAATGAAATGGAAATGCCAGTGAACTGTCGGTGTCTATTATGTATGGCTTTCAAAAGGGTTGCGTCACTCTGTAGGTATAAACACCAACAGTTCTATGCAATTTTATTCCTGTAGATGATCTCAAAAGGTCGTAAACATTTAAAAGTATTTTAAACAAACAAATTTTACCTATATATTTTATATCCAATAATCGTTTCCGCATTATTGCATCATGGCATATGTACCTAGTAACCATGCAAATTCTGCCTTCCCTCATATTTCACTTTTGACTCAGACAAAGGTCTACCCACAAGACATGGACTATAGGTGTCCTCACTTGCAAAACAACACACATATTAACCATTAGTTGACCGACTAATCTTCTACTATAAACTGACAACAAGCACTTTGTGCGTAGTGAGTGCCGTGGAGGATGCCGAAGATTGGACTTTATCAGTTGTAGTTAATTTATTTATCGTTTCCAACGATGGCTTTTTAGGATTTCAAATTTGGCCAGTTATACCTTGGTTTAATGAACGTAATAACCTACAGCTAAGCGGTTTTAAGATACAGTGCAACATTTATTTATTTATTTAGTCTTTCCAACTGAAGTGAAAGACCGAGTTTTTAAGCAAACAAAGTAAATGGTGATTTTCAACTTAGGTTTCTAGACTAAAGCAGTTTGAAAGGAAGGCATAAAGGAAGCATAACTTTATTTTGGTACTATTTGAAAATGTTTTAATTCGGAGCAAATAATTCATAAAACACAATTTATCCAAGTCGACTTCAAGATCTAAAACAGATTTTTCAAATCCTGGAAGTTCACATTATTTGTTTTCTGAAAAGAAGCCTGACAGGCAACATAGAAGACTTGACAATCGTTGTTGAAGGACGTTCTGTTTGCTCTTTCAGGTGGATGGAACTTCAGTTCGCCCGGGCATAGAACACGAACCGGTACTTTTGTCTATTGCGTATTGTACAGTTTCAGGTGACAGCGATCATGTGGAACTCCTGAAAGCATTTCCCAAGAGCTGCACTCTCGGAGAAGTGAAGGTACCAGTTTTTTTATCATATAGCTATAGTTTATTATAACACTATTATACATGGCAGATGAAAGGAGATTTGTATCAATGCTAAAGGCCCGTTCAAACGGATCCAACATATTGGACGGTGTTGGATGTTGTTGGACAATGTTGGATGTTGTTGGATCAAGTTTGATTTGGTTCAAACTTTTCATCCAACATCGTTCAACATTTTTCTGGTGCTCAATTACGTCACACACTCATACCCAGAGCCCAAGTTGCTCGACCGAGGGGCAACCAAAACAAACAATCACGCCATCTATCCAGCATGTTGGACGGTATTGGATTCATTTGTACACTCCCCAACCAACACCATGCAACATCGTCCAACATTGTTGGACCAAAACTGTTTGACGATGTTGCATCCGTTTGAACGGGCCTTTTAAGAGTGGTCTTACACTGTAGATATTTACAGCTGTTTGAAATAAAGTTGTCTGGAGCATTGTGTATTCGTGCATTGTGCATTCGTACATACTCACGCGGAAAGGAATTCTGGTTGTTCTTCCTAGCCGAGTAGGTGCAGTTATGAATGATATATTCACATGTCTTGATAACACCTATGTGTGTACAAAAGATAAGTACACGACCGTACTATGTACGAAAGTACGAATGTACTATGTATGCTTGCATTTGCGCAGTGACCCAGACAACAATTTTTGAAATATCTGTGTATAGAGAGAGAGTCGTGAAGTTACTTAGTCTAATTACTAATAACACTCATATACATGTCAAAGGGAAGAGGGTTTGTTTCAAAGCCAAGGGTAACCTTACACTGTTTGAGACGTGAAACTAATTGAGTAGCATAACACTGATAGACAAGTCAAAGTCAAGGAGTGTTTGTATCAAAGATGGTGGCTTTCAGTCTCGGAATTCCTCATGAGAATTCGTGGCTAATTACTGTTCCACTGTATTTTCATTAGATTATTGTTGCTGAACTGGTTGGTTTGGAAGTAGAGTATATGATCCTTAGCGTAGTAAGAATGAAAGGTAGGTAATCAGTCGAATCCATTTATATGGTAAATAATGGAGACATTCTTCTTAACGGGAACGTGTCTATAGCGGCCGGCCGCGCATAGGTCCCGCCATTCTCCAGCCACTTACTGTACTAAGTACAATATATTGAACGCCCTCTAAAGCGAACAACGGATACTTGGAAAATACTAATAGAATAACGTTCGGCAGCGCAGAGATTCATTAGAGACTGTTCCCTTAGGCCCTGTTGCACTGTGTATTGTCGTCATGGAACTTGTCTCGCAATGGTATATGGCGTTGCGTGACAACTTGCATGAAAATATTGCACCCTCTAACAAGGCTTTAAGTTCCACATTATGTTTATTGTAATACCTCTCTAACATGGAAACTGGTATTGACTTCAAGTGCAGTTTATTGTATGTAAGCTGAAATCCAAGTTCATTTAATTGGACTACTGATGTATTTTATTGTGACCCCTTCATTATATGTTAGTGACATTTTGTTTTTCTTGGCTCTTTTTGGTCAGTGCGTGTTCTGATATATAAACATGTTTAGTTCCACTATACTGCAACACCTTACCTAAGAAATGATGACACTTAGCTGTTTATCAGCGCCCTAATCTCAAAGTTATTTGTAACTACAATTTCTTTAAGTTTTAATTAGGATTCTTTTGTATATTACAGGCAAAACTGCATTCGTTGCCGAAGAACTTACATCATCCCAGGTAATAATTTTGATCGTTTGTTTTTCGCTACACATTATTTTTGTATCATAGCTATGGAATTGTCAGGAAATACAAAAAAATGCAAAAACTAACTAGTTTAATTTTAAACTCTTCATTGTAGTCATGTATATAAGCTTTATATCGATATTAATTCAATACATATACAATGTGGTTAGGCAGTGATATTCATTTGTCAAACGGGTAAAGTCTCTCGCATGAAAACTGCGATAGTCCTCAAATTGTTTCCATTAATTTGTGTCACTTCAGGACAGCAAAACATTAAGCGAGCTGCAATTCTATGATGGAGAGGTATTAACAGTTGAAAGAAAAGACGATGAAAGGTATAATTAACGTCCTAGTTCTTCTAAGTGAGGTAACTTAGACTTTATTTACTTGTGCACATGCATTGTTATTTTGCGTGAGTATTACTGCCACTTTTTGAAGCTATTGGCCGAAAGGCTCAATAGCTCATAGCAGAAGCATGAAAATACTTCCCAACTTTGGTTTTAAAGATTATTTTCAGTCAATATAACAAAACCATTGTTGACTAGTCTTCTTTGTGGAACACAATTTTTTGCTTACCCTCGGGACGAAATGTTTCTCTTGGCCTTCGGCCTCGGGTAACATTAGTTCCCTAGGGTAAGCAAAAACTCATGTTCCACAGAATGCCAGTGTTTCTTCAGTATGTGAAAACACCTTCCAGTACTAACATTTGCAAAGAGATGTGCAGTACTGGAAAAATGTAAAATGTTATTGACTTGCCGCGGATTAATTTCAGTGTTACCGCGGTCCTGGCAACAATGGAGGCAGAACGACAAAACAACCTCATGTCTCTTGTAGTAGAAAACAGATGCGTGGTAAGACGTTTGAGTTGTTTCGGTTTATCTTGACACTAGTTTATGTGCAACATAAGGGGAATTTCATGAATTTCCATGACGTGGTAGTCGATGATGGGATAGTAAAGTCTGCTCCAGTCAAACATTCAAGAAGCCAAATTGGCATATCAGAGCCGGCGTTTAATTCCGGTTTCTGTAGCATGAAGCGACGGAGACTATTACTGCTCCCCCCTGGATGGGATGCTAGTCCATCGCCGAGTTACCCCCAGCATTTTGTCAGGTTCGTCCCCCAACAATTTGCCAGACACCCCTTAATGCACCTGGGTGAAGAGAAGCACCGTGAGAGTAAATGTCTTGCCAAGGACATTACGCGGTAACTGTGCATGGGAATTCTTAATTATACACCAAAGTAGCAAGTTTAGATTGTTCAGGGGTTCTTTTGTTTTACAGCGCTGTGCGTGCTACTGTTGCCAGTGCTAAAGATATCTGATACCTTTTTGACACATTTGTGACACTTGTGACACATCTGTGACACTTTTGTGACACATTTGTTACACTTTGGTGACACTTTTTTGGCACTTTTGTGACACTTTTAGGATTAATTAACAAAGAAGTGTTATCCAGACGAGATTTGATTAAGCGTCGGAACCTTTGGCTAGATATGTCGGAACTGCAGCATGTCTTAAGCCAGCAGTTTTGTCGTAGAACTTTCTACGATAGATTGTTAGATCGTAGAAAGTCCTGCGACAATAACGCAGCGGGTGTTGTCCGAGTCAAAGGTTCTGACGTCTCGTCAGGACCCCACTTCTTTGTTAATTGCCCCATTTCACTATTACGGCATCGACTTTCTTCAGTGTAGTAAATAAAAGCAATTATTTATCTGATTTCTATATCACATGAACAATGAAATATGGAAACAGAGTTGTTTCACAGCTTCACTGATGTCTGAACTGGCTTGAACTTTGGTTTGTTTACATTTTTTCCCTCACTTTAATCCAACAATGCAACAGTAACACGGATTTCGAAAGTCCAAATTCAAAGGATCCTTCACAGATTTCAGTCTGAAAATGAATTAAAATGTACAGAAACAAGGGCAGAAAATTGCATTTTGTGCATCTTTTTCTTGAGTTTGTGAAATGTAAATAAACTGTGACGTATAGTGAAATAGGGTGATTGCTCAGAAAAGTGTCACAAGTGTCAGAAATCTTTCAGCGTTGGTAACACTAGCACACGCAGCGTTGTAAAAGGCATATTTACTCACCATAATTATCAGTCCGGTTGCATCAGGAACCGAATTGTTCGTGTATTTTATGACCGCCCTTCGACCGATCGGTGAAAAGTACAGTCGGTCTGATTGAGAAAATCTGCTACATTTCAACAATTTTTTTTATCAGTTAGCATCGATTTTATCTAAAAAATGCCCTGTCAGTCATTACACGTCAGTAATATTTAAGCCGCTTACAAATAATAACGAAGGTTCTGTTTCAGCATTCACACTCCGAATCAGGCCGTAGATCAGGTATAAAATTGCACATACAATTGACTTCCTGATATAATCGCCGACTAATTGTAGCGTGTAAATAGCCTTTATGAATCTTGAACTGTTGAATTTAAAAAAAAACACGAGACTCTGAATAACCAAACAATAAAAGCCTTGAATAAGAAAAGCTAGATAGTGGACTTACAAATCAGATAAAGTTCATTTCAACCAGCACGTGGCCCAACACGCCAAGTGACAGCATATATTCAGCTTTAAAAAGAACGTCAGTAGATTTTCGAAGCTTCTAAAATGTTTAGACTAAATTACGTGCCAGTGGTTTGATTTTTGTGCAAAATTTTATTGAAAAGACTTGAGACATAGCGTTTCCATGGCTTTAATAAGAGACGGTCCTTTCTGATTGGAAATGCGTTAATATTTTTTCCCTTCTTTGTTCAGCTGCATTGACATGCTTTTTATTTTTTATCAAGAAACAACTTGAACTGCACAATTCTTAAAGAATATACTCCATTTCTCATTTATACAATGCCGATTTTTCTTTACCGCATTGTTAAACTTTTAATGGTAATTTTGAATTGATTCATACAGAAATATTGTTTAAATTTCTATATTCTTATTTGAACTCTACTCGAAACTGCAACTTTAACGACTCTATTGTTGATACACAGCGTGAAGACAGAGAGGACACGGTATGGCCGGTGATCCCCGTGTCCACAACCAAGGAGCAGGTTTGAAGTTTGTTTCAATGTGCTTTACGGTGATGTGATATACTAGCATGTTTCGATCTGTCTGATCATCATTAGAGAGGTTAAACTCTGAAATGCCAGACGCAAGCGACCGTAAGTGTGGATGGAGAGTTGAAGGTACAGAGCTGAGAAACACGTGAAGAAACAACAAAAGTGCCTCGCGCCAGAATCGAACCCACGACACTCTGATCACATGACAGGTGCTCTAACCACTGAGCTACCGAAGCATCCACACTGGCAGAGGGAGAACTAAACCAACTCTTGACATATTCGGAATTCTCAAACATAACTTCTCGACACTTTCTCACATTCCTCCTGGAGATGCTAATTGCCCTTGGTACGGTGATGCAATGTAGTAAATAATGAGCCTGTGTTGCTGCATTTGATGGTGTTTCATTGGGCGTGAGTATTTCACCGCATCAAAACTACTCGCAGAATTGATATGTTTCGACCACAATTTTAACAGAATGGTTAAAATCCAAAGCCATCCGACAGTTTGGATAGAGTAAGAAGATGACGAGTCCTAGAAAGCGAAGATTTGTACAAAACCAAGTTTTGGTTTATTACACGATTTTGTTGCTGTTTATTGCTATATTTCAGAGGAGGATCTACGTATTTTGACAAGGGGCACCGTACAGAGTCAAGATATTGGAACGAGTGAAAACAAATGAGCTTCGAAGGCACGATTTTCTGGGGGGAGGGGTTCGGTGGCATGCCTCCAACAGAAAAATTTAAATTTAAGGTCTCCTAAATGTAATTTCTTGCAATTTGATTGCACTTTTAGTCTCTTTTTGGACAATCTCGACCCCAGCGCTCTTCTCCGTCTTCTATC
>JANVCK010258180.1:0-15800 GCA_026546655.1 Epizoanthus illoricatus | reverse complement strand
CCCTCATGTTTTTAAAAGTGTTGGAGTAGACATTCCTAATACCACTTTCACATTTTCTGTTGATAACGGAAGCGGGGGAAGGGGGGAGGAGTGGGGCAGGGGAAATGGGAGGGCATGGAAGGTAGTATGGGTTTCTGATGACTATCGTTCTGCTAACACTGGCCGTGTCCTCACTCTGCGCAGTCGCAGTCCAATTTCAGTGGCAGCAGCTGCTATCTACATGGCCTCGCAAGCGTCAGAGGAGAAGAGATCCCAAAAAGGTACCCTTGGTGGTGTGATTGAATAAATGACTGACTGACTGGATGGATGAATGGATGGGTGGATGGATGGATGGGTGGTTACATGAAAGAATGAATGAATGAACGAACGAACTAACGAATGAGTGAGTGAACAAACGAATGCATGAATGGATGGAAAAAAGTAATGAACGAATGAATGGGAATGAACAAATAGATGGACAAAATGAATAAATAAATGAAAACTTGAAAAAATGAGAGAACGAACGACTAAGTTATGAATTTTATATTGTTTGCAATTTGTTAAAACAATCAAATAGTGCTATAAGTACTTTTATAAAGTTCGATTTATGTTTAGAACAAACCTATTTTGTTTTTAGAGTATCCGTCCACTTATAGATGTACAGAAGACATCAAAACGTGGCGAGAACTTCTGTGGAACCATTCGACTGTGCCTCGTGTTGCAATTCCGGTGCTCTTGTCATGTTTTGACGTCATCTGTTAATCTATAATAGGATAGACACTTGAAAATGAAATCTGTTTGTTAAAATTATGTCTTTTTTGAAACCCAGTGGTCAAGTCAACGCTAAAATGCAAGAACTGTTTCTTCGATAAAGTAGAAAAAGCTTACTTTTATTGTTTTGCACAAAAGGTTTTGGAGATCTCTTGTTTGCAAACTTCCCAAACCAGTTCAGGTTGTAGGCACATAATCAATGCCGTCGCGCCAATCGCTTACCAGCATTCCGTTGTTTTTGAGTTTGTACTTTGAAGGTTACTAAGACAGTAATTTTTCTTTTGTTTCAGAAATTGGCGACATTGCGGGTGTAGCCGACGTGACGATCCGTCAGTCATACAGACTAATTTATACCCGGGCAGCCGAGCTGTTCCCGACGGACTTCAAATTTGCTACTCCAATAGACAAACTACCAAATGTATGAGAATTGGGGCAGAGCCTTTAGTGAACAAGTTTCAGTTATTTTGTAATATACTGTACAATTCCATGCGAAGTTTCCATTTGGCAGGAGACACGTTATCCTGGGCCCGGTTTAACCAGCATTAGGTGTAATTTTTTAAATTAGATTTTTGAACGTCTGATTTTTTGGCCAAAGTATTATGAAGTATTGTTCAAACATAATATTGCACAAACTCACCAATCCATGATTGACTGTCAAAATCAGTCTGGGAAACAGAATCCAGTGGTGGGTTAAATTTTAATCATGTTTTGAGGAACCGGGTCCAGGAGATTGAAATTGGGTCCCTTAGCAGTATAAAGGCAAAGTTTTCTTTACTTAAACAAATTGTAATAGTCGAACTTGCCTTAGTCTGATAGCGACAATAGTTATGTCACGTATCGTAAGCTGGAAATTTGGTAAGGCAGGAAGTATTTTGCGCCATATTGGACGAGCATTCGAAGAGAGACTGGGAAGAGAAAAATAAATGCAGGGGAGAGGGAGGGGAAGGAAATCGTCTATTATAGCGCAAAATCGGGCTACAGGCACTTACATGATTCTCGAAATTTTCGACCAGTTAATTACAAGACCGATAGGTATACAAGTCCTCAAAAGTCCTTAGATTTCAAAATAAAAATGTAAGTACTCAAAAGTTCTTAACAATTGTAAAATATCTCAAGCATTCAATCGAAGACTGCCAGACTCGTTAATAACAGTAGACAAGATTCGCTGAGCACGATGGTACCAAATTTGGCGCGATTTGCGCATTTATTTTTTCGTGAAATTGGGGCAGTTTTTTGCGAAAATTCGCTTTTTGCGCGTTGCGTGACACGGGCGTCCCGCGGGACCGCTTAAGCGACATTTTGGCTGATATTGGCGCGCTGACCATGATGGTACCAAATTTGGCGCGATTTGGGTATTTTTCGCGAAATTTGGGACATTTTTGCGAAAATTCGTTTTCGCTCCGTGATGCACGCGACCCGCAGCACCGCAAAGGCGACATTTTAGCTATGATATCGGCACGCTGAGCATGATGGTACGACGATCTCAAAAAGAAAATTGACGATCTCAAGAGGAAAATTGACGATCTCAAGAGGAAAATTGACGATCTCAAGAGGAAAATTGACGATCTCAAGAGGAAAATCTGGACTATTCGTAGTCAACCTGACGTTAGCTCGCACCGTAAGTTACGGATCCTCGTTTTTCTCTCCCTTCTCTAAGGAGAAAAAATTCGGTCCATAACTTACGATATGGATCTCGCACTCAGTTAATAAGAGGTATTTGTTATATGGCTTGCTAAATTTGAGCGCTCTCATTGGTCCATTTGAGGTCCGTTACTTACGTTACAGACTGCTATTGGCCAAGCGACTGTCACAAAGCTTGTTTTATTTTATTTTTTAGAAAACTAGAAAAGCCATATAATAAACATCTTATTAGCCTCGTTGCTGGGTCCGTCCCGTAAGTTACGGATCCTCGTTTTTCCTCAGGACCCGCGCGCTTAGGTAATAATAACGAGAAACAAAATTGGTCCGTAACTTACGGTGCGGACCTCGCACTCGGCTAATAAAAGGTATGTATTTGACCCAGGGAGCGGAGTATACAGTAGATTGTGGTAAGTTTAGCGTGCACTGTACCACGTGATAGATGGGGAAGAGAGTCAAAACGGGGACAACAACACCAATATATATCCTGTTTCATGAAACTTCTTTTATTTTTAACATTTTTTTAATAATATTGATTTACATGTATTCAGGTTGACTAAACACTAAGAAACTTTACAGTACTGCATACAGCTGAAGTACGGGGAACAAGTCCCTTATAACGGAAAACCTTTGTTCTCTGAAAAATTCTCAAACATTCCTGGTCAAACAACACGTCGTCTAAAATTCAATTCCATAAATTTCACGTCAATATTTTTAATCATTCAAACGGAATTTTTGAGGCATTCTGATTTGGTTGAAAGGTCTAAATTCTGATTGGTAAGAAATTCGACATTCATGTTCCTGAAAAAAATCCTCTGAACGATTAAACATATTATCCTGAAATGGTTTAAAACTCCATTGTTTAATGCAGTGCCCTAGCCAGAATACAGGCAAAACGAGCCAAATATTTCCTGTACACGAATTTGCTATGCAACAAAATTAAATAAGCCATTCGTACAGCTTTGATCGAAAAAGCCCTCGAAATGCTGGAACCATTTTCAAGAACCTGAAATTTTAAAATTTTGGGGGATGTCCCCAGGCCCCCTAAGAGCTCATGCCTTAGGGACTCACTGATGCTGCCTCGTCTAAAATGTAAGTCTGGCTGCAGCACTGTAATGACAAGTGAATTGAGAGATATTCTGAGAGGACAAAGTTTGCTGGGGTACATACCTTAAATTTTGTCTACTCCTATACGTAGAAACTAGAAATTTTCAAACTGTTCCAATTATTTGTGAATCTAGTGTTGACAATTTAGTGTTTATTTCCACCTTTGTCACAAAACCAAGATAATACTGGGCTGTGAAGTGTCTAAACTGCAATTATTACTAAAACAACTGAAGTCCTTAAATACATGTATTTGG
Source organism: Epizoanthus illoricatus (assembly GCA_026546655.1). Lineage (NCBI taxonomy): Eukaryota > Metazoa > Cnidaria > Anthozoa > Zoantharia > Epizoanthidae > Epizoanthus > Epizoanthus illoricatus. The sequence goes on along the minus strand of JANVCK010258180.1, from coordinate 12,051 downwards.
GCCATTCCGAGTTAAAGAATGACATCTAAACTGCTCGACAGTCATGAGCAAAATACTTATTTATCTTACATTATCTCATAGTTTGCTCATAGGATATACAAGCAACGAACCTATTTTATTTTATTTTATTTTATAATAACATTTTATTTTCTCATATCAAATTCATTTTTAAAGGCCTGTACATGTGCTTTGCACCTGTTCAAATATGAACCTCAGAAAGACAAGCAAAACTATGACTGCATGAGCTTAATACAAAACATTTTCAATAAATTGCAGAGTACTCTACAAGTGAAGTATAAAAGTGAGAGAGAATGCTGAAGTAAATGTGAACATAAGTAAGTTTAAAAATGTTGATCCTTTCCTGCAAGCACTTGTTAACAATTACAAGTATTTGCAAAAAACTGTGTATTTCCTAAACATTAGTTTACAAATTACACAAGGTGGATTGTGTGATATATTATTTGCATGATTACATGTGTGACAGTTATGTGACACTTACAAGTCATGTAGTAGCTGTTATTGTGTGACAAATAATGATGTGACTTGTATATGTTTATCTGCATGATAATTTTGTATTACATGACAGTTGAATTGTACAACAGTCAGGTATTATTTGCATGACAATACAGATGGTGTGACATGTTATTTGAATGTTACTTGTGTGACATGTTACTTGTGTGACTGTTGTGATGGGTACTGGTTAGCTGAGACCAGTGGTGAAGGGTTGACATTGAACATGTACGAGGTGTCGGCATATGGATATGGGATGCTGGACTTGTTAATCTTGATCAACTTCGTGTCCATTACTTGGCAGTCAATTTGCATCATTGGAACAAAACCTTGTTCCCTTGCTGTTTTCCATGAGGACTCTACAGCAAAAAAATCAAAAGATGAAGTTAAGTTAGTTTTTATTGATTTATCTGTCTGTCCATCCATTTTCTGTCTATCCACAAAGAAAGTTGTCTGTCTGATGAAGTATTATTTATTTATCTGTCTCTCCATCCATCCATCTATTATTTGTCTGTCTGTCTGTATTGTATATCCATCTGATAAAGTACATGCATTATTTATTTATTTCTGTGTCCGTCTGTATGAAGCGTTCAGCTATCTGCTCATTAATTTGCTGTGATTTTTTTGTCACTTTAAGAGCATAAATGTATGTCTTACAGTTACTCACATATCTTTAGTTCATTACATACATTGTATCTGTACATGTTCGGTATCTGTCTGCTCAGTGATCTAAGCAATTCTAGGTCTATGGCTCTGTACATACCATTAGATGGAGCTAACATCATCAAGGACATCTTGGGCCTCTGAGTTTCATTATACTGTGTGGCAGGAAACATCAGCTGGTCCTGCAGACAAGGGAAATAGATTGTTCAGAATTATTCTGCATCACTGATCAAAACTTAACTTTACTGCAGGATTCCTATCGATTTACTGGCTTGTCACAAAACATAACTTTTAATGGAGGATCCTAAACACTTCAGAAGGTGGGGGAGGGGTGGGGGTGGAAAGAAAAATGTTTTGAATGAGAATTACCTCTGGAACCCAGGGTAATGTCACATTAACACTAAGAGCTTCCATTATCAAAGTATGAACAAAATAGTCTTACATGTAACTTTTACTCACCCTTTTAAATGAGACAATATAGAAAGTATCCAGTTTACGATTGATGGCATCTTGAAAGCTCTCATAACTGCAGAACAAATATACAATAATTGTAAGTGGGTCCAATCGGTATAGATGTGACTGATACCAAGAATTCATTCTGAAAATAATGCACATTACGTTTTTGCCTTGGATATCTTGTTACATTGTGTTTTATACTGTACAAGAAAAATGTTAAACCTCGAACAGTAGATATCATCATCACCACCACCATCATTGTCATCACTGGTCATCATTATCATAAACATCGTCATCACCATCATCATCACTGACACCATCACCATCACCATCATCATCATCATCACCATTGCCAGCATTTTTATTACCATGACTATTGTTATCATCATCATCATCATTGATACTCACCTGTCTCTCCCTTGGAACAGCTGCAAAGCATTATTGGCTGACTGTGGGCGATACTTGTGCAAAATCACAGGCCACCTGCAACAATAAAAACAGTATTTGATTGGCAAAAAAGACAACAAGCCAGAGGAGTGAGTTAAAGAACTGCATCATGACGAGGGGCAGGAGAGGGAGGGTGTACCCCCTTTTCTACTTCGCTTCTCCATATTCCTCTCCTAGCTTCCCATCTCCATTTCACTAGCCCCCCTTTCCATCCCCTACCGATGAGTTTGAACACAAGTATCCAGGCTGTAAATGCCAAAATATAACTGACAATTCCCCCACCCCCACAGTGGCATGTTTGTCATTGCCCATCAGATGAGGCATGGGACAAACCCTAACCAAGCTACTTCTCACTCGAGAAGGTACCCTGGAATCAGCAGGCAGTAAACAAGTATTTACATAATCAAATAATTATCAGCTAAGTTTAACCCCCGTACCACACTGAAACAATTTCAAAATGCCATCACCTATGCCTTTTACAAAGCACATAATTATGTACTTACTTGGCTTTGTTCTTTGAAGAAGATGAAGAACTTGGTAATGATTTACTTGCTAGCTTCTTGATTGAGTTACGGACCTGAAAGTATTATCGAAAATGATTTTATAGAACGATTAAAATAATTGTAATTACCAAACAAAAGTGTACACTTGAGTTTCCAGTTTTGTGTGTAAATAAAGTATAAAATTATTATTATTATTGTTATTATTATTATTATTATTATTATTATTATTAAATATTATTAAATATTATTATCTACAATGCAATCAAAAACAGGTTCTGATTATAAACCAGACATCCAGGGCACTGACTAGGCAAGTTAATATGCACAGTATGTTGCCATACCCTGGCCTGTTTACGCTGCAGTATGCTCTGTTTCAGCTTCCTATCAACTTCGTGCTGCTTTGTTAATCCCTCCAGAATTTCATTAATTCTATAGTGAACACAAAGGGAAAATAGCAGGAATACTGTCAGTGGGCAAATAACAGGTGCAATACTGTATATCAGCTACATATGGCCAACTCTAAACAGAGGATGGTGAGTTTGGTTAAAAGTCACATACACTTACACGTACATAATAATTATTGCTAAAAAAATAAATTGTTTAAAATATTTTATTTTAAAGTATGTTTTACACTAAAAGAGGTGGCTGATGTTGAACTAACAGCCAGGGGGAACAATCTGATACATTTTCAGCTACATGTCCCCATCTGAGGGAAGGCCAAAAGCCTCATTTTGATGTTGTTGAGCTAACCAAAAATTCTTAGTTCTTCACTCAAAGTAGTGCATAGATCTCTTACAGCTGTGTTGATCTGATCTGATCTGTCAACCTAGTTTGGTTGATCACACTCAGTTACAATGTATAGCCAATAATGCAAGCTCTACCACAGTTGATCGTGTTCAATAGTTTTCCACAGCCGATCAAAACATCATCTACCACAATTTTGCAGTTCCACTTTTACTTCCTAAAGTCAATGCTACTCATTACTGAGGATAACAGTCAGTCATGAATTCAATCAGTCATTCATGATCAATTAATCCATCAATCAGTTATCTGTGGTTATCCGCTGTTGATTGATTGGTTGGACATGGTTGATAGATCCATTGATCCATGGGTCTTAGCTGCTACAAGGGTGTACTCTCTTAATGGTAATGAAATCCCTCTCACCTGAAAGCTTCAGTCTTGTTCAAAGGATTGAAGCAAACCATCTCTGTTAGATTCTTCCTCACAGGAGCTTGCTGAACTTTCTTACTAGAATACTTGTTCCTCAGTCTTTCCAACCTGTTCTTCTGCGCTTTCATCTTCTTGCTGTAAATTCTACTATTCCATGGGTCCCAAGTATTCTTGCTCACAACCATGAGGTCTGTTCTTTCAGGCTTTTGAAAGAATGTGTGTACAGTTTTTTTTTGCGACATGTTTAACATGTCGAGGTTAAGTTTTGGAAGAGTTTGTCTTGTGCCTTTCTGAACCACATCTGGGTGTAGTGATCTGTCAGGTGACATGGAGTCTTTGTTCTGGTATTGAAGCAGGGCACGTCCATGATGGGGAATAAATGAGTTTGGGAGCACAGGCCGACTGAATCTCCACTGTTCCTGTAAATTGCTGAAGAAAAGAAAAACAATCATTATATAATTTCTGTTAATTCTATTTAATAATAAAAATTAATTTTATATAAATAAATGATCATCTGCTACATAAACTGTTAATTAGCACTGTTACAAAATTATTCAAATTTATAGTGACAATACTTAATAATTATATAAATTTATTGTTCACTAATATATTGTCAGCACAATGTTTTGACCATTACAAATTTGATTTAATGAAGAAATTCTTTGTAGAAACAGCAAACTGTAGCATATGAATGCTGTCACTCTCCTTACACTATTCATGAGTTATATCGCTGGATGGGATTATGCTCAAATTGAGGGGAAGGGGGTAGCAATGTTCCACAAAAGGACAGTGGGGATATAAATTTTGATATTAATTTTGAAGGAGGATAATTTTTTATCAATTAAATGATCAGTCCCTAAAGTCGTTAAGTAAACAAAGGCTTGCCAGATTACATTAAATTTTGTAATGTGGCTAGTTTTCAAATTAGCAATCCTGTGTTCCAACAGTCTGATGTAATCTGCAACAATTCTTCTCTAATATTAAATTATAGATCTGTACTCACCTAAAGGGTCCAATATTGAGAGCAACAAATAATACGACAGCCAGGACACAAGTTGTTTTCTTGATTGTGCTTGTCAACTCAGGATTTCTGCTTCTCAGCAGCTGGTTCTGTGAAATGAAAGAAATAAGTACTACTTTACTGCAGACCAAGGAGTTGCTAACAGCAAGTGAAATACTGCCAAAGATCAGTTTTATCTGCAGATTACTGTGGAGCACTTGTCACAATGCAGTGGTTTATGCCCAAAAGTAGTCATGTGACACAAAGAACTGATAATTAAAGGAACAATTCCTATAGCCAATCTGTTGCTATTTCTCATTCTTATTTTTCTATTGTTACCTTCCCTTTTTTAGTCTGTCTCCATTTTGTCTCCATCTTTCCTGGACACATCAGTCCAGATGTGCACATTCTTGACCAATCCAGACCTGCACTTACCTCACTTTCTAACTCTTGTACTGTTTTTCTCAAGATTATATTTTCGTGTCTTATCTTCTCATTCAATGCTGACATTTCATTTAGTTTAGACTCAAGGCTTTGCAGGTACTGTGTGGAATACAACAGAAAAAACAGTTGTCACAAACTAGGGCAGAACAGCATTGACTTTATATACTTCAGTCCATAACTGAATCAGCACCAAATTCTCTATCTGTGACAATAAAATTAATTATTATTCAATTCTTACCAGTCGCATTTACAATTTTTTGAAAAATTTATTATGCTTTGCCAAAAAAAGAAAAAGAAATTACACATACAACAATATTGTAGCATGTTCACAATGACACTGGTCTGTGATACAATACCATATGATTTTTTCGTAATATTATAGGAAACTGTGTCGTTACTCATATCGTAGAGTTTGGTCACGTTCAAAAATTTCAAATCATATTGTAGAATATTATGCAGTATCGCAAGAAATCATTGCTCTGCAATTGAGGCCAAATTGCAGAAAATCACAGATAATTGCAGGCATTTCTGACCTTTGAACTTGCATGAGAAGACTTTTCTTGTTGTAAACAACATGGCATCCGACAAAAGTTATTCGGAAATTGTAGAAAATTGCATCGTTTGAGGCTGACTTTAGAATGAAACAAAGATCTAGATAGGTACAATCATGAAGATAGGCTTTTCCCCTACTTGATCTATTATTATTTTACAAAACATAAGATAGATCTGGAGTGTGCACACCACTCACTTCCTTCTTCTTCCTCCTGGACAAGCAAGCTGATTCTCTATTCTTGATCATTCGCTGTTGTCTCTTCAAGACCTTTTGCTAAACATAAACGCAATTTGATTTGAAATGTTATAAATGATCAGATTGTAACATTTTCAGTATATATCTTACAAACATTGATTTGTTACGATAATAAATCTATACCAATATATAATTATAATCCTGTTACTTAAAACAAATCAACACAAAGTATGTATTGACGATGTAAGATGATGTGATGTAGGTAATTTTTATGGTGATCCTCCCAAAGTAAATTACAATAACTTATATTTTCATGTACTATTAATATTAAAATATAAAATAATATGTTTTATTAATAACAGAAGTTGTACAACTGTCAGGATCCAGCAGACTTCATTTAATTTCATTATACACCTCCCACAACATTAAACTCAAAAAATTTTAACCTTTCCCTTTATTTTGATTTTCCATTGTTTCCCACAACATGATATAAAATAATGTACCACATCACATAAGCTAGAAAACATTGTTATGTGAAGTAAGGGTTAATTATTAATAGCCAAGAATTGATTAAACAAACAACCAGGGCGAGATGAAAATCAAATTTGCAGTTGGCTCTTTGGGCAAGCTGCAACTGAGGTTACTAGTCCAGAATTAAACTAAAATGAAACTACAAACTAATGTTTCTTGCCTGTTGGACAACCTGTGAAGGAAATCTACTAGCCCGACACAAAAGTCTACTAGCCCCGGGCAATCGGACCGCACTTTCGTCACGCCCTGACAACTTACTTCTACTTCATTGTGGACTGTTGCAGCAGCTGGTGAGCCCAGTATGGCAGGCTTGGATGGAACTGTTTGGCATGTCTTGTTCTACAACACCAAAACAATGTGATACAGTATCAACACCAAGTAAACAACAACTATTTTTAAAGAAAACCTCAGCTCAAATGCACTTTAATTTGTGTTCAAATACAACTCTGTTATTGTCTGCTGCCATCTTGAAATGTCAGTGTTTCACGATCGTAGTGCCAAGCCCAACTCTCTTTCATCATCACTGTATTTTAAAGAGTTGGGCCTGACACTGCCACTGTAAAACATCACATTTCAAGATGGCAGCACACAGGAAATTGGACGTAAGAAATAGTCAAATTACTTGGTGTTAGCTCTGTGTTAGATTAATAATTATTTAAGTTTTATTTAAATGTTTTTCAGCTGAGGCTCCCTATTTTAATAATAATGTTTAATTTATAATTAATAATCATTTCAATAATAATAGTTTCAATTAATATTAATTTTAAAAGATAATTCACTAGTCTATGTAGCTGAATAAATAAATAAATTGGATTTAAAATCTTTAGTGGGAAAGGCCAGATGGAAATAGTGTCAGCTGTCCAAATTAATCCTTTTCCATCTGCAGTTTACATAAGTACACATTAGCTCTTTTAAAGCACTCTTTACTGTGTACTAATACATGTAAACTAGTAGTAATCTTAGATTAATTAGAAACGTGTGTTAGGTTGGATGTCTGTATGAAAAAGAAATGGCCAATTTGGTTTAGGAACAATACATATATTCACTGAAATCCTTTTCACAGAAATACAATGTTCCCATTTACCAATGCCAAAACAAATGCTGCCAAGGGTTAAGATGACTGTGCATGTACTGTGGCCTGTGAATTCTGGACAATGCAAGTTGTATTACATTCATTTGGAAAATAAAGGAATAAAGACTAAAAATAATTAACCTCAAAATCTTATTCATTCTTGAAGATAATTAAGCAACAAAATTTTAAATACAAGGAGTGATAATGATCGAAGAAATCACTGCTCGTAAACTACTGACAACAACTGCTTGTGTTATGATATCCAACTTCTGATAATATGTGGACTCTGTCACGTGGGACAAACATGAGTTAATTCTGATTCTCTACCTGTCCATGTTTTCTAAACATATTAAATGATTTAATTATAATTTGATATATTATGTCACAGCTTGTATACTTCGTGCGATGACGCAGTGCTTGTACATCTCTTTGAGTTTGACCAAGGCAGACCAAGGTAATTCATTCAAAATGACCATCAAAAGGCAAAACTCCCAGCCATGGCATTTTCTCGTGTCTCTCCAAATCAGTGAATACTCAAATCATTTTTGTACAATAATTTAATGATCCAATACAATTTGTATTGCTCAAATATCAATCCAAAGGCATAAACTTGAAGACACTAACTTTAACAAACTGGACTTACCCCAACAATGAGCGCAGTCGTAGCTATAGGCACAGAACAGGGAATGTAAGTTACACTGTTTGTTGTGTTCATTGGTCCTGTAAAAATACAGAGCAAAGTGACTTGAGTTTCACTGCATACCCTCTCCTCTCAGGATGTCCCGAATACACCTACCTGGAATTCCCCTAAGGGTACAAAATTAGCATATTTTGTAACCAGCCCAGTTTGAGTCTTTAACTAATCCCTTTAAAAACTTTAGGCAGTCATGGTGCCAGCTAACAGACAGTGTATTTTGGAGACATTCTAACAGATCCTCATCAATAATAACTAGTTTTTCCCTGCTAATTTCAAACCCTGCTCCTAAGGATTCCTCTCCCTCAAAACTAATCATTTGTCTGTTTTGCTTGTGCCATAGGTCTAAGCTCAACAAACACTGAATGAAGATAACACAGCTGTTTCAACTTATTTAATTTTAAAGTATATTAAATGCAGCAATTTATGCAATCAATAACACAATTCAACAGACACATCCCACTCCTGACTAAGTTCCTGTTATTTTTAGTTCACCTGCTGAATACACCTGCAATACCAATTTCTTCAGTTAAAACTACACTACAAAATAGTAACTTGTTTGAAAAATAGATTGACTGTACAACAGTAGTGTTCCAAGTTCATCTTCCCAATCACCCATGCAGACTTATAGGAAAAAGAAGATTGGGTGCAAATTTGCTCGTAACTGGATTGCTTTTGGGAATACAGTCATCTATAGCAAAGCTGCCTCTCTCATTCAGTATCAAATGAGAATTCCTTGACACTTACCCTGACCAGGTTTCAAAACTTTGCCCTGAACTTGAGCAGCATTAGTGGTTACATTGATGGGCTGCACAGTTATAGCGGGCAATGGCAATGGCTTGATTTGACGGACATTGCAAGGCTGTATTGGGACATGCTCCTGCTTAATGCTGCATGCTAACTTGAGTGTTGCTTCTGTCTTGATGGGCTTGGCAGGCTGGGTAACTGGTGGCAGTCCAACTGTAATGGCTGGTGCTTGGTGGGGTGGGGAACTTTGACCATTCCTTAAGATCTACAAAGGTCATTATTATAAGCAGACTGGTTTGTTTCTAACTATACAGATGTACATGCCTTTTCTCACATGGTTCTTCTCCTCCCTTCTTAAAATTCATGAATAATACTCCCTAGCATAAAGATCGTAACCATAACACATGTTTCTTTAACCAAACAATAATTACCTGTGACTCTGGTGAGCTTGGTAGAGAACTGTATACAGATGTGGAGCTTGTACTTGACCCAGATGGGGACGGTGGCTCTTGTTTGATTTCTCCTCCTGTGCAGCACAATGTTCAAGTTACTTTGTTAGTGCCATCTAAGACATGTGTAAAAACAATGTCACAAAATTATGAAATGGGAAAGGAGGTGAGGGGTAGGAGTTGGACCTGACTACCTTTTTCCCACAATATAAAATTTGCATGATAATGAATATTTTATTAAATGAATCATGGTTCCCTATACACACTTACGAATTGTCTTTAGAAATTAAAGCTTTTTACCCATACATTTAACCAAGGCTATACCACTGGGCCATGAGTTCATGCCCAAAGCGTTTATCTGAACTACTCTAGATAGAAAATCTGCCATAATTTCTCAAATACAGGTACATATTCCCTGGCAAGAGGCAAATGAATGTCTCTTCCAGGAAAAGGGATATTACAGGTCTATACAGGTGTATAGCTGGAACTGTAACAAGGGTGGATGGTTCACATAGACCTTGTTTAGAAACTGTAAATCTTACATAAATTTTCTGCTTAAATTGTGATTACAGACCAAGTGCAAATTAGAAGTTTCCTAGAGCCCTTCGTTCCTGCCATAGGCCAGATATTAAAGAACATGGGCTCTAGGGTTAAGATTGTTTCTACACAGTCAAGGAACACAAACACTTCAATCTTGTAAAAGGAATGGTCATCTTGGGGACCAGTCACTATTTACAGGGCATACAATGTGTGGGTTCTCAAACTCATTAATAATTCAACAAGCAGAGTAATCAACACCGTGACATGTTTGGGAAATGTGTGATGAAAAACTGCTGGGTTTTGCATAGGTTAATTCTCAACCATTAATTAAACATAATAAGCTACAATAATAAATTCTGTATAATCTATTGGGAAAGTGTGATGTCTACAACAATAAACTATGTTTGACTTTTGTTGTTTTTAAATTATTGTTGTCTCCAAAATGCCCAGAATAGCTCATCACAGAACAAAACATTTCAGCACAGTCTGAATATGAAGCAGATTTACTGTATAGTATATACATTTGAACAACAATAATTTACTACCTCTCTTACCAAAAAGTGAGTTATCGAGGGGCGACCATGGTTCGCCTAGATTCGTCAGAAACTCAGTCAGGTCATCTGCCTTTGTCTGCTAGTACAGATAACAAAGAAACACAGTTAGTTAAAGCAATGCTTTTTAATGTTTTAAAACATTCTATATTTTCTATCCTTTCTGTCAAGAGAATCTGTAATCACTTTTTATAGTGATTAGAACTCGAGTTATCAATGAATCGGATCTTATTTTATTTTGTAAAATCAAATAATTAGACAAAACTGGAGCGTCAGCGAAACCGGAAATAGTTGCTGAATAAAATGGTTGCCACGACAGTTCGCACAAAATCCACCTCATTGTAAACGCTGATACACTGTGAAAGCCTTTATAAAATTAGAACCAGATTTGACACTCGTTTGCTTGTTACACATTATTCCTGTACGTTTACTCATCTTGAATATGGCTTAAAATCTCAAGGTTGTAATCAGAAACAAATACTGAAATACTAGTTGTAGTAAACTTGAATGCAGTTCAGCAATTATAGAGTACGTTTCTTGACTCATATTCTTGGCCGATTATACAAATGTTGTAACTACAGATTTCTTGGTGTCCAAAAATAGCTAGTAAACGAAGCAACATATTTTGTGGTCACCAATTTTTACACTTATTTACTGAAAATATACGTTAAAAGATGTATAAACAGAAAAACTTGAAAACATTCTTATAATTATTCTAGGTTATTTCTTTCGGCGTCCTTCAACTTTAGAACACTTGGACCTCCTTTACAGCTTTCGTAACAAAAAAATTAACACACAAAGACACCTTCAGTTTCAACAAGGACTAAGCTTTCAATTTTTTGTTGACGACATTGCTGAAGCAGTATTTTTTGCACTACCCAATGAATGTTTAATAGCACGAGAAAGGATGCATGTAGGTGCGACAAATTGCATCCAGCTTTCTGGTCGTGTGCTTAAAATTTGTACACGTGTGATAAGGAAAGAAATTATCAATTCTCAAAGAAAGTCTACTTACATCCATTTGTTCATCGTCTAGGCTGTTTAAAATAAATTCCTCAGGGTCGAATTTTATATCGGTAACAGATTCATCTGCAAGAAAAGTTAACAAAATTATGATGCAACAAGCTGTCGTGGAGAACTCTTGTGTTCCGTGACTCACAAACCCAACAAGACTTACCCCAATCTTCAACACCAAGCAAGTTATCCGCGAAGAATTTTGTATCAGGTTCTGTCCAAGACAGCAGTTCTGTTTGTGACATCATTGTAAAGACTTTAAAAGTTAGTTTTGAAAGAAAAATTAGCTGTTTGAAGTAAGAAATCCCGTTGAAGAAACCCTTCCCGAACCGACGCCAAAAAACAAATGTTCACGATGACCACCACTGAGAGAACCGGTAGTACCCAGACCCCTGCTTACTTTAAGTGGCCGTTGGCGACTGTAAACTAGTTTTACTCAACCTCGTTCCCAGGGCCATCCGCGCGCCAAAGCCCCGACAAATGACCCTGGTACATGGTGCTCTATCGTGCGC
>JANVCK010257958.1:0-15802 GCA_026546655.1 Epizoanthus illoricatus | reverse complement strand
AGCTGTTTCCTCAACGTGTGCGGGGGCCTTTACATTTCATATCTTCGGCAGCACTTTACTACCATTTGGTACAACTAGTTTTTATAATAATTGTAAGTAGATGTTGAACTGTACAAACTAGTTGTCTTCGTACTCAGTCGGTAAAACTATGCACATGCTTGCATGAACGGCACCCGAGTGAACGCCGACTGGGCGTCTTGTTTATAACTGTTCTTGAATTAATTTTGTACAAAGGCACTGACTGTATGTATGTTCAAAAAAAGGTTTCTAACCATCGAAGTAATTTTAGCATTTAATACTAAATTAATTTTATTGGTGGGTCGAATTATTTTTTGTGTTGGTGAATCACGTTGTGGCGGTTGTTGAACTTCGAATTTTAATACCTTTCGGTAATATATCTAGCACCAGAACTCCCCTTATCCCGCCCTGTGATCAGGCAGGGTGCCCTGATTTGATAGAGCGCAGAGCGGGCCCCCATAATTTTGCATAAATGCCGCGAAGATTCCAAAATGGCGGATGGGATTCCTTGAAGTGTGATAAAATGGTTTAGAAAAGCTAACGGACACAGAGAGATTCCCAAATGGTTCTGTAAAGTTTGTTAATGGATCAAAGCATGCTATGGAAGCGTTGGATGGATTCAGACGCGAAGAAGAAGCCGGATTTTGTGATGTGACACTGGAAATCGAAGGCACGTGCTTCACACCTCACCGCAACATTCTGGCAGCAAACTGCCCGTTCTTCTACAACATGTTCACCAGCGGGATGAACTGAGATTCGAACGAGAGGCATCTAAAACTCACTTCAATATCACCAAGAGCATTAGAGTTGATTCTTGACTATTTTTACACGTGTTCAATCACGATATCAATGGAAAATGTGGAGGAACTTCTCGAAGCTGCCAGCTTCCTTTTGCTTGACTCGGTCAAAGAAGCGTGCACGAAGGTTCTCGAGATGAATTTGAAGGATAAAAACTGCTACTTCATCCACATGTTGTCAGAGAAGTTCTTCTTAACAGAAATGAGCAAGAAAGCTAAAGATTGCATCACCAAATCGTTTTACAAAATTGTGCAGGATAGCTTTAGTGAAGAGTCGATCTCGGAGTTTCTTGAACTTCCAGTTGAAATTGTAACTGATGTCATATCAAGAGATGAGCTGATGGTGGAGAAGGAAGAAGATCTGTACTTTGCTGTTCTGAAGTGGGTGAGACATGATGTAGAGCACAAGGAACATTGTTTGAAAGATCTGGTTAAGCACCTTAGATATGGCTCCTTGTCAACTGCCTTTAAGAGCAGCTTGTACAAGAGCCACTGGTGAGAAATTACCAGGAAGCTTCAGCATTTCTGGAACAACAGTTAGTATGAATGGATGGATGAGAGAGTTGCAAGAATCATCTCTTTCAGAAGAAGACAATGGACAAAGCATTTAGTGGTGGAGACTGATCAATTTATCAAATTGTTGGCCCCTCAGGCCAGAAGGAGGGGGGTGTTTGAAGGGTTCAAACTAACCCCCCTGTGACTCCAAGTTACAGAACATTTGAGTGACATATGTAAACATTATAGTCTAGGAGCTACGGGCTTCCACATACGAACCCCTCTAAAGACAACCCAGCTACGGACCTGCCCCTTTATACTTCTTATTGAAACTCTGGTTTATGATTATTTCTAATGCCACGAAAGTATTGAAGCCTCTGTATAGTGCAGCTGAAGAGGTATGTTTATGTTTGTGATCCACTGAACTACTGCTGTCAACAAAAGACAGTGAACAAAGTTGTGATTAAGAGTGATGAATTTATAATTGTTTGTAATGCCATTGAATACAAGTATTGATGAGGCCTCTGTACAGTGCAGAAGTTGAGTTTAGCTAATGGGTGTTGCAGTATTTGATGACTTTGGTGAATAACTCATGAGAGAGAATTTGTTTAAAAAATCATCACAGTTGGCACAAAACAAGATCGTAATAAGAAGTTACCATTATAATTTGTGTGTAACAGTGTTCATACAAAGTTTGGAAAGTCTGGAAGAAGTTTTGAAAAGTCTGAAAAATAATGTTATGACCTGGAAAAAATCTGAGTTTTAGGTTGCTAAAAATGGAAATCATTCTTGGATATTTTTACCAAGATTTCTTTGAAGAACAGAAATTAACATTCATATAAGAAAATACTTAGAGAGTAAAAAACAGAAAAAGGAGGCAGCAAGCGAAACAGAGCTGGCATGTTTGGGGCTGAAGTGGTTTCACTTGCAAATCTTGTCTCGTAAGTTTTTTCTAGAAACTGAACAGATAATTTAATGCCACACAGCTGCGATTTCAGCCAGTACACGTATGTAGGCTCTTTCACCTTATTGGTTCTCATCAGTGTAGATATGACAGCAGAACTGTAATTACAACTTGTAGAAAGTGTGTGTTGGGTATAGATATATATATATAGGAAGGTATATGGAGGAAAGAAACCCATCCGGTGAGATACACATGTTGAATAAAGGAGAAAGAAAAACTTGTTGCCCTGAGCGGGATTTGAACCCACGTCCCCCAGGTTACTAGTCGGGTGTGATGACCACTACACTATCAGGACAACCATGCTGGCAACATAGCAATCTCTGAAGTGAGTGTTTCTGCGTCATACTAACGTGGGCCTCCCGGGCAGTTTTTCTTTCAGGGGTGGATGGGAAAGACTATAAACTCCTCACCTTTTAATGCTTTTAAACCTAAGGATCAATTAATGATGCACGCAACGAATTGCAAACTTAGGAGCAGGTAGGAGGATCCCAAAGGATGCAGTCTTATTAATACATATATGAAGGTATATGGAGGAAAGAAACCCATCCAGTTAGATACATATGTTGAATAAAGGAGAACGAAAAACTTGTTGCCCTGAGCGGGATTTGAATCTACGTCCCCCAGGATGTTTCGGCCAACTTGGCCTTCTTCAGTGACTATATTAGGTGCTAGTAAAACACTTGGAGCGAACACGAGTTCTATCTATGTATATATATGTGTAATACTAAATACAATGATAATTTTATTTAAGGCCACTTGGTGCAAATTTGCCTTCATTTGTTAAAGAAACCACACATTTTTTGCAGCAAATTCAAGAACTCAACAAAAAGGTTCCATTTCCTGAAGGAACAATCCTTGTTTCATTCGATGTTGTCTCTATGTTTCCCAACATAGACAACGAATTGGGAATTTCTGACATTGCCAACACACTCAATTCTAGAGTCAACAAATTCCCGTCAACTGAATGCATTATTGAAGCAGTGGACATTTGTCTCAAGCATAACAATTCTCAATTTTCTAACAACAACTTTTTGCAAATTCATGGTACTGCAATGGGCCCAAAAAATTCGTGCAGCTATGCTGACTTTGTTATGGGTGTCATTGACGAAAGAGTCAAATCCGGGATCATTCAACCTGAATTGTGGTGGCGATATAGAGATGACATATTCGACTTATGGATGCAGGGGACTTCTAAATTACAAGAATGTACGGTATTTATCAATTCCCTGCATCCCACAGTCGAATTCACTTCGGTATTTTCGGAGACATTGCTTAATATCTTAGATCTCATTCTTACTCTAGTTGACGGCTTCATTCAAATGGATGTTTACTCCAAACCAACTGACAAGCAATATTTGTAAAGCCATTCGTAAAGGCGTAGCCATCAGAATTACAAGATGAAGCATTTGCAGTGAGAAGTAAAGGTTACCAAAACTATTTGGTTAATAGAGGCTACAAGAAAGCACATGTCAAGCAGCAATTTGAACAGCTCCAATCAAATCCAAGAGAAAATCTGTTAATCTCCATATCCCCGGCAATCCACGTTTACCTAACGTCCATAAGATCATTAGAAACAATCTGCATTTACTTCACACTTCATCGGTTCTCGCTAAACTATTTCCTGCAGGCTCTATAATTTCTTCTTTTAGATGGCCAAGAAACATCAAAGAAAGAACACAACACCACCTCAATTCAAAGTGGTTGTGTTTTGTGCAAAGAAAGTAAATGTGACCTCTGCTAAAATTATCTTTAAGGAAACTAGAAATTTCACTAGCTGTAAAACAGGCAGGTGTTATGACATCAAGCAAAATGTTAATTGCAAATCTAAGAATGTTGTTTATCATTTGCAAGAAGTGTTCACTGCAATATATCGGATCCACTAGCACATCTTTCAAAGTCTGATTCCAAAATCACAAGTCTTCCATGAAAAACAACAAAAGAACTTGTGAAGTGGCAACCCATTACAACAAAGTGCAACACAACTTGCTTGATTTCGAGTTTATTGTAATCGAACAAATAACCAATGGCAACAATTTTCACAGCATAAATAGACGTCTTTTAGCCTGAGAAGCGTATTGGAGTGCCCAATTGTGCACTATTCAACCGTTTGGTCTAAATAAGAGATGTGAACTCAACTCAAGAAACAGAATAGTTTATAATAACATATGAGGCCTTTCATCGCAGTTATTTTTACCATTGTATTTAGTATTTATAGCTAGATCGTTAACTTTTACATCTATATTTTTTTATCATTCCTGCAACTCCTTTAGTGTTTTTATGCTATATATACCATGTAAATGTTTAGCATTAGTTGTTCCAAGTATTTTACCATACCGTGCATCTACATACACTGATGAAGCCTGAACTGGCGAAGCATTTGTAATTAAAGTCTAAGAGACCCAATGCAAGAAGTTCAGTGTCTACTCCCTTGATTCAAGTATTTATATATATATTAATTATGCATAAGAAAACATTTATAGAACTTTGCAAAATGAAAAAAGACAGTAATAAGTTAATTAGCATATTGGGGGTCAAAAATGGCATTTAGGTCCGATACGAAACATAACAAATCATTATAAATACCTGTTCTCTGTTAATGACATTCACTCTGGTCTTGACATACGGGAACGAACTGGCGACAGTTAGAATGGTTTTCCTTTTATATTGGCTTGAAAGGTCACCATGGGCTCGGCCAGTGGGGGTGAATGGAGTCACATACACAAATCGTCCTATACAATGTTGAAAAAAACCCAAACAAACAAGTATTAATAGTACTGATGAAAAGCGAAATGCAAGTTAGGGTCTTTTGTCTTTGAAAGCTAATTGTTAATAGCATGGGAAAAACACTTGCAAAGACCTTCTCAACTGTGATGATGAATATTGACATTTAACTTTCAAAGACAAAAAAACTTAATTTGTATTTCGCTTTTAATGCTACGCTTTTGTAACATCTTTATCTTTTCCCCTGAAGAAGACTGGTGCTACAGTCGAAACGTCGGGACAGAGAAACATATTCTTAGTATATTTTATCAAAGCATTTTTAACTAGAGAAACCATTTCGCAAGTCTTACATGCATCCACCTGGTCACAGGGCACTTTAACCGAAACAGAATCAGTTTCAGATGAAGAGTTTTTCACTGGCAACCTAGAATCAGAAAGGAAACTGTCAGGATTGGTTTGCGATGACCATCATGTCCAAATGAAATTGAGCACAGGAGCTCAATGCAACATTCTTCCAAGAGCTATTTATCGTCGAGTCACAGAAAAGCAACCAGAGCCAATGTGTAAGTCCAAGATCAAGCTTCTTTCATTCGCTAGCGATCACATATACCCAGATGGCAAGTGCACCCTATAAGTAAAACACCAGGGAAAATATCAACCAACGGAGTTTCGATCAGATTGTTGACAAGAATGACGTTGTCCCAGTATTGGGCATAATTTCTTGTTAGGAACTGAACTTAGTGCAAAGATATTGTACTATTGAGGAAGAAAGGGCCAATATTCTTGACCAGAATCCGTATTTACTTGATGGCCTTGACTGCTTACCCAACCAGTTAAACGCCACATCAAGATTAATTGCAATGCCAGACCTGTTGTCACCCACCAAGGAGATCGCCTGCTGCTATATGGGATCAGGTAAAATCAGAATTAAAGAGGATGGAAGAAAAAGGAGTGATTCAGTAAGTAAGTGAGTCAACTGACTTGGTGAGCTATACATGTCATCAAGCCGGGAAAAACCAGAATTTGCCTTGATCCAAGAGCACTACCCTTTAATTTCCATTGATCATGTGATTATCTGAATGCCAAATGCTCATGTCTTTTAAAAATTGGATCCTGAAAGTGAATTCTGTCAAATACCTATACATCAGCAAAGCAGAAAACTCAGCACCTTCAACATACCCTTTGGAAGATATAAGTACACTTTAGGAACTGAATCAGCACCTGAGAAATATGGATCCAAAATGCTTAAAGAAATGGACGATGTAGAAGGTATTATTGATGATATGTTGATGTGGGGAGAAACTAAATAAAAACAGTACTAGTGTCACAGAAGTTTGCTATCTGGGGCACATATTATCAGCAGAAGGTCTTAAACCTGATCCAAGTAAAATTGCTGCCATACTTCAAATGGAAGTACCAACCAACAAGGAAGAGCTGCAAAGGTTCTAGAGCATGACAACATACTTCCAAAATTTTTATCAAACATGGCAACTGTGACACCACCGTTACGCTAGCTCCTGGAAAAGAAAACTCAATGGCACTTGTAAATCGATCATCAGCAGAATTTTGAAAAACTCAAGACCAGGCTAACGAAGACACCAGTTCTTGAATACTACAAACCAAACGGGTTTGGTGATAATGTCAGTAGATGCAAGTTCTGAAGTACTGGTAGCAGTTCTCATGCAGAGGGAACACCATGTTGCCGATGCCTCAAAGTCACTTGGTGAATCTCAGAAGAGATATGCACAAATTAAAAAAAGATCTCTTTGCTATTGCGTATGGCTGCAAGAAATTTGATCAGTACGTATAGCAACAATCCATAACTGTTGATACTGACTACAAGTCACTCATCTCAGTTGTCACAAAGCACACAGCGCCAGCAAGATTTCAGCAAATGCTACTCTTTAATGTCACTCTTAATTCTACATGCAAGACGCATTGAACGAGAAACTGTGATCACCAGCAGATGACAACTATACAGGCAGAATACAGACATTGAAGGGTGATGGCTGTACATTACTTATAGGTTGTACTTTGTTAGTGAAATAAGCTGGTGCAGCACCTGCCAGAATATTATATACTAAAGTGACGTAATGCAGATTTACAATTTGATGAAAAGGTAGCCAGCTCAGCCAATTGAAATGACTAAAACAGAAATGTTTCCAAAGGCTTCGGTATCACGTCCACTTAAATATATTTTATACTTTGAGTTAGTTAATGCCTGTCGGACCAACGCTTTTGTCTCGTCTGTCTGAAAATTTGGGTGTGGCCCGCTGAACAGTCATCTGACTGTCTTTTTTAATACACTCATATTAGAGTTCTTATGTTAATTTAGGTTTCACTTTAGCAATGCTTTGGCTACAATTTCTTTTTGTTGATTTTTATCTGTGTATTGGTCTTAACACATTTGAGGTTGAGCTAAATAAACTATTTTATGGAAGAAATTGAGGATTTCGGGGTAGTTTAGTTATCGACAAGTGTCAGACAAACTAAATGGACTCAAAAAAGTGAATTATCTTTTTGCATCTTTAAACTGTATTCTTAAAATGAAGCCATAAAATATCTATATCTAAACAATCTCGCAATGTGGGGTTCCTGAGATCCTTGCACGCTCCCCAAGAATGGTCACGCAGTAATCCCATGATGGAATAAAACTTTTAGAACTCGGGACGGACAGACACTGTATTTAAAAAATCTTTAAAGAGATTCACTACTTGTTTTGTTGTGCACAAAACTAATTACCCGTTGCAAACTTGAGGAAACATAAATTATCTTGATCCTTATTCTTGTGGCGCTGTCATTAATTTTAAACACAAAATTATCCGTTTCAGTCTTGGAAAAACAGAATCACTTTTCAACTTTCTCTCTTGTTCTCACAGATTTGTTTGTTGTTGTTTCACGGAATCCAGTGGGCCTGGGAAAGAGTCTTGCATACTTATGGGGCAACACTTGTGTCTCATTGAGGGGGTATAGGAAATATTTTGACTTCGCTTTCACAGTAATTTTTGTAAGATTGGCCGCTCATCTTCTATCTGTAACTTTATCCTGAGCTTTTGCTAGAGTTGTACTGAGTATTCCTCTTGAGATTCATGTATTTACCAAGCAATTTCTCAATAAGTTACTTCGAAAGTGACTACTACTATGAAAATGTGACATCATTACGCGATTGTTTTTCCTCAATCCTGTTTTTATACATTAGTCACAGAATGATAAATAATGATTTTCCTTTTTCTTACTGTGTCAGCCATCTGTTCACCACAAAACCCCAACATCCAGTATTGCTTGACTTGGCGCTTGTCATATACATGTCAGGAGCCAAGTAACAAATTTAATTAAACGCAAAGTTACATGTTGTCAACAACTGAATAAGTTATTTCTGATTCATTTCCGCTAGAAAGCAGCCTAAAAATGTAAAAATCTGTCAGAGCACGGAGCTGAAGCTCTTTTCCTTACCAAGAAATCAGCTTTTTGAAATTCGACACACAGTGAAGATACGTTTTAGAATTTTGAACAGCTGATTTCTTGGTAAAGAAAAGAGCTCCAGCTCCGGGCTCCGACAGATTTTTAGATTTTTAGGCTAAGAGTAAATTACTGTTGCAGTAGTTTATTTTAGATGAAATCTCAAGATGTAAGGTGCTTGAAAAGTGTTTTTGTGAGCCCGCAGTCAGAAGTGAAATTTGGCAATGGCTATGGGGATTGTCATTGATGATCAATCGAACTTGGCTCAGTTTAGAAGTTATTTTGCAGTAAACAAACAATATGGCGGACAGCGCATATGACAATGGAAAGTGGTACCGTAGCTGTAAAAGAACTCACAGATAGAAGAAGATAATAAAGTTTGTTTATATCTCCATATTACTAAAGTCCCTGAATAAAATGTACGTTCTTTTCTCAAATAATACAAGTATACAACGGGGCTGGGGTCACCTTAGCTGAATATTAGTTCTAGCATTATTAAATAGTTTTCTGTTCCACTTGCTTTCATCAACTTCATAGGTCTTCATCACTAAAGAAATGTATTGGCCCTTAAACACTAGTCACGAGCGTGATCCTATTTTGTATCATGCATAGTGTAGCATTCACAATTCATGTTGCACGATGTTTCCAGAAAAATACATTTTTTGATGCGATTGATCACCAGTATCGTGTGTATGGCCTGTAATAAAAGTTAAAGTTTCTCATCAAGTTAGCGAGAAGAGTGAACAACATACATGTATTTTGTTACATGCTGTGCAAATCTTGTCTGAAACAGAGCCATCTGATTGGTCAGTTCTGTATTAATGACAGTCTACAAATGAATTGCGGCATTTACATCTGAGCCAGTGGTCCATAACTAGTTGTGGACTGCTGAGTTATGGACCATCGCCCCGGATGTAAACATTGCTCCCTCCTGCACGTGAGCAGCACATGTCCCAGGTTAGCAGATCACCTGATGTTAGGTCACCTGACTAATCACTGAACTTTGTATCCTTGCTTTTTTAGTTGTGTTCACTCTGTTTGAACTGTAAGTTTCTTTCAAAAACTTGCTTCTTTCTCAGTAAAAACATTAACACAATGGAACCACCGAAGTTGCACTTCACTCGGAATATGATATAAAACAACTACTGAAGGGCAACGATTCCAAGCCAGTACACAGAACAAGTAACAAAACTGCCGGTAGAGATCTCCTGCAGTACTGTAAACACGAACTTGTACTTTGCCGTTTCGTTGCCAATACCAAAAAGCAGGATGGAAAACCCTAGAAGCAGACGAGTTTCAAGAGTCACAGGTACGAACTTGGAAGGTTCCTTGGCCTTGAAAAATGAATAAACACACTGGAAACTCCGCATTTGTGGGATCAAACAGAGTCTTTGTCCTTTAAAGCCGTACACTAACGATATACGAAAACTCGAATATCATGAACCAATAACGCCAGAAGATTTGGAAAATTATATCAGTGGTTCCACGTCCATCTGACATAGCCATGTTAAGGTTGACTGAGCTGGCTGGCGAGGTGGGAAGAAAGAGAAGGGACGGGGGTATCCAAATGGTACAAGCAGCGCAGCCCTAATTTCAACTAAAAATGACATTTTAAAATTCAGATACTTTTTCTTTATCAGGTACGCTGCTATTAACTGAAATTCAACCCCCTCGCCCACCATGCCTTCGGCTTGTCCGCATGATTCCATACACTCTGTTTACACAAAAACTTGTAACTTTTATTTTCTGTGTTGACATCGAGTTTTTATTTCTAAATCTAAAATCTTGTAGTATTTTATTTGTTGTAACATTTTATTTCTTGTGTTTACATCAAGTATTTATTTCGATACCTAAAACGCATAACAGTTTATTTCTGTAATTGTGTTGACACCAAGTGGACGGTAAAAAGATAACATTGGCCAATAATCCTTTCATAATACGTCCTTCCGTTAGGGCCGAGGTAAGGCATCATTTTCTTAAGGCCATCGTAGGTGTTGGACTTTATCAATCCTCTGTTAATTCTTGTCAATTGCGACTCGCGCAAAGTTATGATGACAAATCTGAATCTCTCAGGAAAAACAGATGAGTGTATGCTTTTATTTTGCAGTCTAAAGGATCTACTCTCTCATCTACGGTATCACAAAGTTGAAGTGGAATGCACTGGTAAATGAATAGCGTCTGCTTTTGATATCTGCATTCTTCATGCAGTATGTGCTGTTGAACCAGCGGCTATAGTTCTTGAAGTTTGGCTGATCCATTTCTATCCAGTTAATACTGTCACTAACAGACTGAGAGTTTATTGCACGCACGTAGTCTCCCAGTGTCTCAATTTTGTTAAATCTTCTCAGAATTAGCTCGGACTTTCCACCATCTCTGTCCACCCTGCAAAATGAATGGCCTTGCTTCAGAAACTTGTGATCAATTCTTCTTCCAGTCGATATAAAAAAGAAAAATGCTCCATTCCTGTTTTCGGTTTCTTTCAAATGATAGTCCAAGCAGCTGATAACAGTGGAAGGATTCTTGGGAGCAGTTGTCTTGGGTTATAAATACACGGCGATTTTGTCCGGTTCGGCGCTGTGGACTCCAAAAGTGTACATCGTAAGTCTGCTGCAATATTACGATTCTTGGCATGTCAACTTGTGAAAAGGTAGATTCTTGAGAAAATCCGGGAAAATAGAGTAGCCGGGACGACTATATGGCATTCAGCCATGAATTACACACTGAGATCACCGAGGCTGGAGTTGATATACTGAAATTATGGTAATCATTCTTTCTGTTGCCTTTATTTTCATTTGCAGCACTTAAGTGCTGAAACCTGACGGTTTATATCTAGGAAAGCTTAAGGTAGCACATACCTGATATAACTGTGAAATGCTTTTTCTTCTCAGGAATTTACATTGTCACAAAGTTTAGTTGGCATGGTCAAATATGTTAGCTTAATTGGTTGCCAAAAAAGTAACAAACCAGTAGTGCTGTTGCCATAGCAACAGAATGAGGCTTGCTTTTAAGTGTTTTTTTGGTGTTTTTTTAGTGCCTTGTGGATATAACAATAATAATTAACCAATACTAAACTAAATTGGGCAGAGACCTGGTCAAAAATTGTCTGCATTAATTAAACTGTGTTCTGTACCAGAACTGTGTAATTGGTAAGACGCTATGTGAAATAATAGTATTTTACATCTTAAACTTGTATCATTTTGACACTTTCGCAATCAAAACGCTAAAATTTACCTTGAACATGTCTCCCTCAAAACTTCTTCCTTCTGATTCCTTGCTCTATCTGGTAGTACAGCACTTTGTAACAGCTCTTCTACTTCAAAAATAACCAATGGCTTTGGAAGAATATAGCAAGTAAAAGTCACAGCAACACAATTTTAAAAGCAACTTCACTGATTTTCAATTTGCACTTGCCCATTGCATTCTGGGTAAAACAGGGACCAGAGACTCAGACCAGGTCTGAATTCTCCATCACTCTTGACTCGGTTGCTTTTTAAACAGCATTTTAACATGGTTCATACAATTTTTTTTGAAAAAACATCAAGGACTTTTCAAGGACAGCTGACACTATTTCAAGGACCATTTGGGTATCATGATACATTAGTTCTCTTTGCTAACCGAGATCCACTTTTTGTACTCATTGCACAATTCCCATTTGGAATTATAGATGCAATGACCTCGCTTTGACGTGATTTAGAGCTGACAGCCACTGAATATATCTTTCACACGAGCGATCACATGCTGAAAGGAGTGTCAAGGACTTTTCAAGGACTGGTCCGTTTTTCAAGGACTTTTCAATGCCCGTGCAAACCATGTTTAATTTTCAAATGTGAAGGCCTGGCTGAAATTTAGCAAGTTGCATTTTTGGCCAGTCATGAATTTGAGCCCCAAACATGTCTTTAAGCGACATACTCCAATCGGTTTGCATCAATTTCACAACACAAACCCCCATTTCTTTGAGAATTTGTATTTTCATCTGTCATTGCCCTTTATGATGAGCTCTGGTACCTGAAAACTTTAAAAACATTTAGTGTTTTGGGGGTGCAAACAAACAAGTACTTCATCGTCAATCACCGATCACAACACAGCTCCAAAAAGGCAGGAACACTGACGGAAAATGAAAAATGGAAAATCTGTTTGTTTTGGACAATAATCAAACCAATTTTTTGTCAAATGAAATAGTTGAATAAATAGACCGTGTAAATAGTGCGCGTGTAGGCAATGTGAAAACTATATGGCAAAAACGCGGCAACTTACTGTTTCATGAATACAATCTTAATTGTTTAGTTTTTGTGTTGCTTTGAAACACAATACCAGGATAATAGAAATAAGTAGATTTTCTAATTTCATGGAAGTTGGTTGTAAATCGAGCAAGATTAAAGTTGTTAGAATCCCAGACGATAGTTTTCCGATACCGTGAGCGTTCAGTGCTGGAGTGAAGTTTTTATCACCTAATTTTTTTCAACACATTAATTTATTACACAGTCAGTAAATTATCCTGTAATTGCAAAACAGTTTCATCTTTACTGTTCCAGTACATTAGGCCGAAACTCGAAATGATACGAACTGAGAGAAACTCTGCCTGTTTGCTCGAAATGATTTTGTACGAGAGATCAAGACGTTTTCAAGAAAATAGACACTTGCAAAATTCGCAACAAATGCCCCTAACAACCTCCATAAAATTATACTTATCTGTAATTTCTCTGTCATTTAGAACTCCAAAATGGCAAAAAGTCGAGAAACATTGCTTGAAACACACTCCAATGCTCGCCATAAATTTTCACTTCAATGGTTCTCCCAAACGATCGTCATTTTGACGTCATTCTACTGTCTGTTCAAAAATAGATCGCATCTTTGGACCAATCACAGCGTGCTTTATATCTTGTTTATTGTATAATATTTATTTGAATTCTTTTTAACACATATGTGCTACCTCAAGGTTTTTCAATCTGTGCTTTCCTGATAAACAAAAATGAAAGTTGCGCGATCATGACACACGAACTTTGAATGTAAACAATCCGAGATTTGAAACTGCCTGTAAACAACTGAAATGACGTGAACTTCTGCGATACTTTCTGCAGATTATAAATTATGATAAACGTATTTCAAAGGCTTTCAATAGAAGAGAAGTGATTCCAAAGCAAAACAACGATGTTGACAAGTTACAAATTACCTTCAGCAGCTTCATTTTGAAATCTTGCAAATCTTGCAAATGCCTTTGCTGATTTTTTCACTACCAAGGTTCAACGAATTTGCCTTGAACTACTAACAAGTAAGGAGACATGCTCTTTCCAGAATGTGTCTGCTGAGAACTGTGAAATACGTACTTTGACGTTTTGTACTTTTGATCTCTTTACAAATAATAATGTGTTAGAACTGATATGTGCATCATAAGTCCTGTTCACTTGACCCACTGCCTGCTCCCCTATGCAGAAATGTTATGAGACACTGGTACCTATGTTTACGAGAATTATTAACTTATCACTGGCCTCTGGAAATATGCCTGACAATCTGAAGATTGCTATGTTGCTGCCTCTGCCTCTTACCAAATTTCTGTCCTGTATCAAACCTTACATTTGTTTCAAAGCTAATTGAAAAGGCAGTTTTTAAGCTACTCAATACATATCTTATCAGTAATGAACTACACTGTGCATGAATTCCTACAGTCTGCCTACAAAGCAAATCATAGTACTGAAACTGCATTGCTGAAGGTTCAGAATGACATTCTGCTATCCTTTGACAAAGGAGAGCATGTGACATTGGTATTATTGGATTTGTCAGCAGCATTTGGCCCTGTAACCATGCGATGCTGTTGTCAAGGCTTCAGGAGCGTTTTGGTATTGATGGAACTGTTCTGGCGTGGATCGAGTCATATCTAAGTAATCAAAGTCAGTTCGTAAATATTAATGGGTCTTCTTCCACCTTGCGCAACCAGAAGGTTGGTGTACCTCAAGGCTCTGTTTTAGGACCTCTTCTTTACCTGATGTATACTTCTCCACTAGCCGATATCATCAGCAAGTACAACCTTAACTGCCACCTCTATTCTGACGATACACAGCTATATTTGTCTTTAAAATCAGTGATGTTACCGCAACAAGAGAACGTGTTCGGAGATGTATAGCTGAAATTCGTGACTGGATGGAGGTGAATGGTTTGAAGCTAAATCAAGAGAAGACTGATATTCTGGTGTTCAGCTCAAAGTTCCGTGCCAGTCCACCCTTGGATTCTGTCCTCATCGGCGATGTGAGCTTTTCTGCTTCCTCCACAGTCACCAGTCTGGGCGTTGTGTTTGGCGAGCACATAACGTTTGATAAACACATCAAGAAAATCTGCAGGTCCTCGTATTTTCATTTGAAGAACCTTTCTAAGATAAGGAAATATCTGTCTGATGAGTCTGCAAGTGTTGCAGTTAATACATTCGTGATATCAAAGCTTTTGGCCTGCCAAAATCCCAGCTTCAGAAGTTACAGCTTGTTCAGAATACAGCAGCACGGATTACGTCTCGTACTGGCCAATACGATTACATCACTCCAGTTTTAAGTAAACTTCACCTGCTTCCACTTTATTATCGCATAGTTTTTAAATCGTTGTTACTTGTGTATAAAACACTAAATGGTCATAGTCCAAAATACTTGGTGGACTTGCTGCACTATTATAAGGCTTATCAATCATTAAGATTAGTTTCGAATAAACTCTTAATGCAGCCAAGATCATGTACAAAGACCTACCTATGGTGACAGGGCTTTTCTGTTTATGCCCCTAGATTATGGAATGACATTCCATATCATATTCGTAGATCAAGTACTGTACTGTGTGTGTTTTACTACATTTTAAAAGGAAATTATTTATTTATGTAATTTCTTTATTTTTTATTCTAGTTTTTAAACTTCTAGTAATTTCTGAATTTATTATGATTGTAAAGCGTCATGGGCTTTCAGCTACATAAATAAATTATTTATTATTATTATTATTATTATAAAAAAAAATTATTATTGTTATAAATTCACGTGAGACGCTTTCTTGGAACATCGATCACGCGCACACTTGGTATACACAACCAGACAGCGAAGATAAACTCCCTTTGCTTAGTATCCTTCACTGGATAAGTCTTTAAGGTCATCCAGAGCATCTGGAAGCCAGCAAGTCGGAAAAGAGATCAAGACGATACACATAATGCTGCAAACACTGAACATAAATTTCCGATCACAGGATCGGAGATCGAAAATGAACGGTAAGTTACGAATATCACAGAGAGAGAGAGAGAGAGAGAGTTAATAATTGCTTTATTGGCATGACCATGTATATTACAGGTATTGCTAAAGCTAGTACATATGTATAAATACATAAATTG
>JANVCK010257847.1:0-15804 GCA_026546655.1 Epizoanthus illoricatus | reverse complement strand
AAAATATTAAAAATTAAAAATATTAAAAATTAAATATATTAAAAATTAAAAATATTAAAAATTAAAAATTAAATTAAAAACTAAAAATTAAATTAAAAATTAAAAATTAAAAATTAAATTAAAAATTAATTTTTAAATTATTAAAAATTAAAAATATTTATTATGTTAAAATAACGTATTTTAAAATTGTGTTGACGTTTCCTGACAAAATGAATCTGTGTCCTCAGGTTGGATATATAATTCTCAAACTCAATCATAATTCATCAAGCAAACACAAAGGAAAATCAATACCCCGACCTGTTTGGATATGTTATGAAAAACGGCTGGGTTTTGCTTGTTTGAGTATCAATATTAAACACTCGAAAGATCGTTTCATCACATATCAAACACCTCGAGCTTCAGTTTTAAACAAAACTCTGTTATGCATGTGATGCTGAACACTCCTTCTCGTGTTGATATATTAACCCTCGAACGGCCAAGGCATTTTTTGCAACATATTTGCCCACAGGGGGGAGGGGGTCATTTGAACACCTCCCATGATTTTCAATATAGCTACAGATAAAGGATTGATCTTCTTGACATGCATATAGCTTACATCTAGCTAATCAGTTTCCATGGTAAAAATGGCGTGTTGATTAATACTGTTGCCATGGAAACAGCCAATGCAACCAACAATGGTGGATATCTTGGATTTTCATTTTTAGAATTTTTTTCCGAATTTCTTCAAAACAATTAAAAACACTTTTGCAAGTAAATCCATAAACATAAACCAGATATGCGACTTTTACCGAAAATTCCGGTGTTCTAAAGCAAAATCTTATTTGCACAATTTATTTATTTAAGATGATGACGTCATCTAATTAGTATCTAACAATGTTAGGCTACAGTCTAGTTAGGTCCAAAACCCTTAGGGTTGGGGCGTCAAAATGCCCACCTGGCCTATTCGAGGGTTGAGAAATATCTATTTGTGTTAGTTTATTAGTTGAGGCACTAATTTCCCATATCTCGTATTTGTAGGTATCTTCCCCGATCTCACCATTAGGTAAGTAGTTACTGAAAGAACTTATATCAGTATTTGTCGTTGTTATAGCAGTTTTCCAAAGGAATTCACTGATTTTCCTAATAAATGTGTGCAAATCTCCAAGAAGGTATCTTAACTGCCACAATCTACTTATGGTCCTAAAAGGGGGAGCTTACAGTTAGGTGTTAATTTGGCCCAAAAGATACAACGAGTGTCTGATTGATGACGTCATAAATCACTGGACGCATTAGTTAGGTCACGCGACCAACCCTGGCAAGCATAACCGAGTATCGTCTTCTGAAAATAAACCACATCAGCCGAGTGCATGATTCTTAATCATCATTTTGCACTTTGCTTGGTGATGGAAAAATTCCAAATGAATCAAAAATTTCACTGATACCACCTGTTTTTAAATCTGGTAATGACAATGTTTGACAAACTAGAGACCAACTCAGTTCTCGCCTTTTTCTCTAGAATGTTTTAAAGAATATTATATATGAGACTCACTGAATACATCAAAAACAGTATGATTCTACATGAATCATCAACATGGTTTCAGGAAACTATCTATCAATCAATGATGGTAGAGCAACCAGGCCAGGGACATTTATGAGAATACCTTGCATGGCTTATCACCTTTTGGGATTTAACCACAGATATATACTGTCACTTTGCTTATTTGCAGGTCGTACATACAACTCATGCAGAGAAATATACGCCAATGGGGTGTAAGTATAATATTGGTTAAGGATTTCGATATGCATAACACAGCTTGTCTGTTACGCCATACACAGGAGTTCGTATGCGATGACTGCCAAGCACTGTCGCTGTCGCTGTCACTGTCACTGTCACTGTCACTGTCACTGTCACTGTCACTGTCACTGTCCCTGTCACTGTCACTGTCACTGTCGTTATCACTATTACTGTTACTGTTACTGTCATTGTCATCAGTGCAAACATCTAGCTTCAATAGTGGTTGTCGGTATTTGCCAACTGCCACAAATGCGAGTCTTCTCTATGGAAAAAGTATATCTAGACGACACGAGCGGAAAAATCCTTTGCTGGCCTTCAATATTAAGAATACCTATGGGTTGTTAAGCTCAATATTTTGCATACAAGCTCTTCTGGCGGCTATAAGAACAAAGTTTAAAATTCCAGAAAAATTTCGTGAAGACGTTTTAGAGATGTAAGGCCCTGTACATTGGGAGAGGTGATATTTTGATCAATAGAAAAACATTTCTGTAAATATCTCCCAGTGGTTTTATGATAACTCGATAATATTTTGTCACGAGTTTTGTACAGCGGAAAGATAAGTAAAATACTTACAGTTTTGACGTACCATTTCCGGTCAATGGAAAACATAATGAAAAAAGCGGCCTTGGGGTTTTTTCCGCTATGATGTAGACACTACTTCATGTATGGCATGGTTTAAGGGGCCAAAGAGTCTGGTTTTGTGGGGAAGAATAAAAAAAAATAGACGAATCGAGAAGTGAAAAAAATAATAAACTGCACTGCACGGAAAAAGCAAAAGTTATTTGTACGAATAAAAAATGGCAACGAAGTCATTCTTCCACCCCCATCCCCACCCCCACGACATTTAAA
The DNA here is from genome assembly GCA_026546655.1 of Epizoanthus illoricatus. Classification (NCBI taxonomy): domain Eukaryota; kingdom Metazoa; phylum Cnidaria; class Anthozoa; order Zoantharia; family Epizoanthidae; genus Epizoanthus; species Epizoanthus illoricatus. Next base: position 13,181 of record JANVCK010257847.1, on the reverse strand, counting down.
TGGTCCGTTCCTAACACTAACCATTGCCATGACCGGATCACTATCCCCAAAGTCCGCAAGGAATCTGACCAAAGATCCTTTGATTTAGCAATAATAGAGCGAGCAAGAACCTCAGGAACGATTCACCTGATGCTATAAAGTCATTCATTAGCTAGGTTTCAAAACACCTTAAATTGTTTATATAAACTTATACATTATCATATGGCTTAAAGCGATTTTCGTGTTTAATAGCATTGAACATACCGTATATCACATTTCTTTTTTAGTTTCTTTTAGTTGATCTCACATGGCTGTCACCCGTTTACTAAATTTAGAAATAAGCGGGGTATCATCCACAGTGAGATGGGTGGCTGCCCACAATGAAACTGTCATTTGAATACAGAGGACCACACGATGCAAGAAAAACTGCTGTACAACTATGTTGGATCTCAAATGAAACTGAAGTCGGCAGTATCTGATTGCATCTTGTCTGACGGTTTATTTCTGTATGTGGTTTACAGTTCATCGGTTAATGGCGTCTATTCCTTATTGGCGAATGATGGATCAAGTTCGAGAATTTATTGTCACATGGATAATATTCCCGGATGTGGAACTGGCGGTTGGTCACTAGCCATGAAGATTGACGGAAGAAAAGTAAGTATTAAAGGAGTTGGTGTAATCAGATGATTTGGGGCGCAGTTTGGAATAAGTAATGTAGAAGCGCGAGTTAAATGTTCACTAAACAGTATCAACGTAACAGCACAAGCGCGAAAGGCAAATTAATGGTTTTTCAAATGCCAAACTGCTCTCAAACTTTTCTTCCTGCTCATAATTCTTGCAAAATTTACGAAGGTGCTGGAATGCTCTGGTTCGCATTCTTTGTGTAAAATCGATAATGATGCTCGTGCTCGCAAAATAAAACGGACTGCTCGCTTGCATGCTCGCGCAATGCCCGCAAAGACAACTCAATAACTCTTAAAGGAATCCTGAAGTGAAAAACACTTTGCTGGCAAAATGAAAGAACTTGTTCCACTGAATTACTCTGAAGTTTTTGGGGTCTAAACCCATCACACAAAGGAGAACGGAGCGAAACGTTTTCCCTATTTTTGTACTTCGCCAGCCAAGGGCCCGCTCTCTTAGATTATGACGTCAGTGAGTTGCCGTTCCCAGGCCATGGACCGTGCACCTATCAAAACAAACAAGTTGGCGAGAGGCCTGGAAACGGTAACTCACTGACGTCATAATCCAAGATGGCAGGCCCATGTGTGATGGTTTTGGACCCTAAAAACTTCACGGAGTAATTCAGTGTAACAAGTTCTTTCGTTTTTTCATTCCTGGATTCCTTTAATGTACTTTGTGATCTTTGAAAATTCTTACTTATTCCTACTTGGTTAGCCATAATCACATAGATGTAAAATTTCAGAGTTTAAGATAAAAAAATGTTTATTTCGTAACTTTGCCAGTAGCCGCTGAGAGACACGAATTAATATGGATTAGTGCGTTGCTGTTGTTATTGTTGTGTGGTTGTCATAGTAGGAATTTGTACAGTATATACAAGTATTGATACATAAGCTTGCAGTTCGGCCGCTAATCAATCAGGTGGCATTGGAAAACACAGGTTATATACTTTAACTGATTTTATTTTCCTCCCTTAGCGGACATTTACCTATTCATCAGACTTGTGGTCCAACAAAGTTTCCTATAACACGACTGCAGCAGAATCTGGATTCGACAGCCAAGAAACAAAAACGTCTATGTTTTGGAGCGGCAAGTTTACCAAGCTGTGCCTGGGAATGAAACCACACAATCCCACCAATGCTCCCATGAACTTTGCTGTTATACCATACGCCTCTGACTCCCTGTTTGATGCCATCGCAGACGGCAAATATCGCAGCACCAGTGTGGGTCGCGCCGCGTGGCTTTCACTACTTTCAGACTCGTCTCTTCAGCGAAACTGCAATAAAGAGGGCTTCAATGTCAGGCAGAACGACCAGTATCCTAAAACACGAATTGGAATTGTGGGAAATCAAGAGAACAATTGCGATTCTCCAGACTCATTCGTTGGGTTCGGCACGGATGGCACGGGCTGTGGGCAAGATTATTCGGACTTGTCTTGTGGCAATGGAGCCAGGTGTAGTGCAGAACATGGGGACAGAAAGACTTTTGCATTCGGATATATCTTCATTCAGTGAAAACTAGGATCAAACAGCTAACGCTATGGTCCGCTTCAGTATGCTTGTCTGTCTGTCCGTCTGTCTGTGTTTCTCTGTTTCTCTGTTGTTAGACTGTCTGTCTGTCTGTCTGTCCGTCCGTCCGTCCGTCCGTCCGTCTGTCTGTCTGTCTGTCTGTCTGTCTGTCTGGCATAGACGATAAAGAGATTGGCAGAGTTGAAACCACAAATACCTAGCCTAGGGATATATTTGGATAAAAAAAAATTACATGGAATGAGCACATTGGTAAGCTCTGCTCCAAAGCTCTGCTCCAAAGTGGTCTAAGGCCGTAGACATCTTCAAAATGATGTACAATACACTAATACAACGTGTCTTCGACTACTGCGATACTGTATGGGGCAATCTAAACGAAGGGCTGACCGACAGAATCTGGAAATTACAAAATCGTGCTGCTCGTATAAACATATTTCAAGACTACGACATAAGATCGCAAGATCTTCTAAAACACCTAAATTGGGATAATCTAGCCTTGAGAAAGGCTCAGCATCTTAATGTATGCTGCAATTAATCAGGATGTTCCAAAATATTTCAATGATCTATTCTCATTGAGCTCCGAAAACAACCCATACAAATCGACGTGTCAACGAATTATATTCCAAGAACGGGTCGAGTTATCAGTATTCAGTATGACATCATAATAGTATAATCAATGATAACGTCATCAATTCTACCAATATTTTCTCTGTAAAGTGAAAAAAACATTTTCATGAAATGATAATTATAACAACTCAACGTAATTACTAATGCATAAAGCGGGGAGCTGATTTTCCTTAGCAATCAGTTCTTTCGTACACTTAGTTTATTCTGATGGTAGATGGCAAAGGATGGTAAAGGATGTCAAAGGATGTCAAATGATGGCGCCCGTCAGTCTCGGACCTATTTTTAAAACCATTCCCTGCTAATTATGTACTGTTAATAACAGATTTTGCTGCAACATGATCACAAAATTGCCTCAGCGTGACGTCAAGCGTTGTTTCCGTTGTATGAGGGAAAAAGGATCTCAGCCAATCAGAGGGCGTATTAAATCTTGTTTATATATATAATCCTTTGAAGTCACTGCGCAGAATTTAGTGTCCTCCGCAATCAACTCTGCACTTTAATTAAGAAATAATGTTAAAGGATGGTAAAGGATGGTGAAGGATGGCAAAGGATGGTGAAGCATGATAAATTATGATAGATGGCAAAGGATGGTTAAGGATGTCAAATGATGGTAAAGGAAAGAGAAGGAGTGACAGTGGCAGTGATAAGTAGAGAATTGCTCAAACAAATCGAACCCCCACAGCTCAGAATAAAAAAGTACTCAGACACAGAGTTTCTGAGGACGAACTCTCTCTTTCTTACCTCTCATCATTTGTAGTAAACAGCGAAACAAAAATTTAGCAACGTCGATCTCAGGGCTTTTCTCTTGCAATTTGGAAAAACCATGGAATCGAGGTTGAAAATTCGATGTTCCAGTACAAAATGTTGCATAACATTCTCCCTACAAACGTACTTCTCCATGAAATGAACTTAATGAATCGGAAAACTGTCCATTGTGTTACGGTTGTATCGGAACTATCGAACATACGTTCATTACTTGTACTTTTGGCACTGCTTTTTGGCGTCTTTTCACAACTGGTGTGTTTTCAATTCCCTATTGCATTATTTAACAAAAAGACAAAAATTGTGTAGAGTTACTTGAAATGGTAAAATAGACGTCGCTTTTTTAAAAAATAGCTAAATATCATCAATAACAACCACCGCAACTTCAGTCCCAGCTTTTATTTCGCTAAACTTAAGGGGGAAAATAAAGATAAAAAAATACATTGCTTATACCTCTCACGCCGAGGAAGACTTGTCGCCAATGTAATATAGACTAAGAAACTGGAACCTTACGAAGTACATTTTAAACTAGTACACTCTATAATTCTTCCTCTGTAAACTCTGGTACATGTCACGATAACTCTTGTACCAACGTCATTAACAAAAAAAGGTAATAAAAAACCGTAAGTAGAAAACCTGGAGAAGCGTAAACGGAAAAGAAAGAAGAAGTTTTTTTCTTTCTCGCCCTATTCCCTTACTCGCATCTTGTTCCGCTTGGCGCCTGATTCGAGTTTTATGGGTCAGAAATCGTTTCTGAGTTTCCTTGACTAATGTTCTACCTGACAAAGTGTTGCACTGCACGGTTCCATATTTGGACAAAAAAGCAAGGTGTGAAATCGTGAGATCTAATTGGTCGTGCACACATGTGCATAATAAAACAAAAAACAAAAGTTATGTGTTTCTAAGCCATTGTCTCTGTATCTTATCCCGGAATCTCACAGTCATTTGAGTAAAATGCCCCGAATGATCAGCTTTTAGCGGGAAGTCAGAAATAACATTTCGTGCACATACACAGATTGGTATAGCAAACACGGTCAAACATTGAGAACTTATTAGAATCACTAATTGACGGTGTCTTTCAATGTTCTAATACCACTAAATTGTTATTTATCTTTTACTTTGATGATGTCGCTCGAAATACATCATTTTGTCCGACTGAAAAAATTTCTTGGACGTGTTTTGAATCAACAAACTACAACTTATTAAATATTTTTACAGTTTTTGTTTTAGACTTTTTCGGTTTCCTTTGGCGCCCTATTGTGGTTTTCATTGGAATATAATTTCAATTTCCTTTGTTTTGTTTTCTGCCACCAAATGGGGATGATTTTTAAACTAACTAGGCATTTTCTGGAACTAATTCAAAACTGTATCAAGAAAAATGTTCAAATGTACATGTGCTTTTGTCGCGTGCAAGTGCTTTTGTCGCGTTCTTCACTCAGAAATTTTAGTACCGCGCCAAATAAAATAGCCGGCAAACTCTCCGTTTTAGAAAATAGAAGATTCTATTTTACCCGTTGCCAACTTTCAATCATTGATCTGCCGGTTGTCTCCGCAGGGCATTTCCACTACCGAGATCCTCAAGACCTCATTTGGCGATGAAGAGATCTTGCAGGCCTCCCGCTGTGCAGTCATGGTTGTTAAGCGACGGTGCTGGAAATATGTACATGTTTTATTTAAACTGGTCACGTTTCGCATTATATATGTTTTAAAATGTTCACATACACGCTTCAAAGAACGTATCTAACAATCAAGGTTTTATAATATCGAAAAGTAGATAAAATCGAAATTTAAAAGTATTCCAATTGTTCATAAGTTGACTAAAACAGGTGTATTGAATCCGACATAAATTAACGGGTGGCAAAAAGCGAAAAGAGAAATGTTCAATACAAGTTTATATTAAATGTTTTGCCATAATTGCGTCTCTGTGTTAATATCAACAGCGTCAGCCGATGGCTCGTGTGTAATAAATTTTCATAAAGTTCTGAGTTCCATGCATTCGATCTAACTGTGAACCTAGATCAATTTTAGATTTTTCTGCTAACTTTTTCTTGTAATGCTCCTTAAGTATATATCACTGACTACCTACTTTTGATGTTCACGTTTTTCGTTAATGATGGCAAATTCTAGTAGTCAAGAGAAACACGCTGTATTTCATTACTATGGAAACACTTTGCTTTTTGAGAGGCCGCCAAAACGAGGCCATTCATTGTTCAAGTGTATAACAGTCTGCAGGAATATATTTTAATTTCGCTCAACGATAACGAAAAAGAAAATTTACCTGTTTCTATCTAGATACATCTACTGTCCAGATAGTGTTGGTTTCTTCAGAAGGAAGACATTATGAGGAAATTAGTCAAACGTTAGCTGACTGGAAGCGAAGAAATCAAAGCGTTGACGAAATAAAGAATTCGACCTTGGACATTAAGGTAAGAGTTTGAAAAGATTGTCCAAACTTACACCGCAAGCACTCATTACTCAAGTCTAACATTATTGGGGCAGTTGTAACTACTTCACATACATGGCGGCAATTCACAATATCTCTCTTGGTCGCTCACTGTTCAAGAATAATATCTCCCGACCATATCAATCGTTTCGTTGAATTAAAATCAATGAGTATATCCTAGACACGAAATTAATTTTGCTCTCGGTGTTCCCGCAAATGGTCAAAATTTGTATCCAAACGACACAACAAATTTGATTTCAGTACTATTTTATTCAAACATAATATACAAAGACACATTTGCTTTTCATCCCGGGGTGAAGAGCCGGCAACTATATAAGCCAAATGTCCGGTTTGGTTAGAATATAAAAATATGCCCAGGTGAAAATCCTCGCTTATGTTGAGTTTACAAAAGCGAGCAGAAATTAAAACTCTGTCTAAATTCGTGAGAGATGTTATCTGACCAGCTATATAACTATCACTACGTTCGAGGGTAACAAAATGAGAGATCTTCTGTGTTGAAATTTATATAAATGATGAAGTAATAGCTGCTTCAACTCTTATTTGAATGTCATGTTGTACATAATCAACTGTGAATTTTTAAAATGGAGGAACAAGAAGGATTTATGATATGTACTTGCAATGTTAATTCTGAAAAGTTATTATTTTATTCCGAGATGCAACCTTTATTTCTTTGCTAAAATTCGTGGAAGAGCTTGACATCAAAAGAAAATTTCATTCAATTCACACAGGAAATATTTTCCTCTCCGGTACCATATGTTTATAGAATGCAAATTCAACAATGAATTGAAAGCTAAATTTAAATTTTATATCTGCCGGCTGAAATTGAAAAGTCACTTCTGCGTTGTGTATGAAATTTAGTACATTACTAAATTGTTCTTCAGTTTGACCTGTTTAAACAATCCCCTTGTCGCCAAGTGATTTTAATTCACGGATTTTGCGGCTATAGGAAATCGTAAGTAGTTTAACATTAATTTTTTATGTGTGGTCTCACGAAGACACTTTGGCAGGTTTTGTCAGCAATGAAGCCCACGAAAAGAAGAAATGTTTGCATTTGCGTTGACACAGGGATCATTTGGAATCAAATTTTGTAAGAATTAATTTTCAGTTACCACGGAAACAGTGCACGGCTCAGAACATTTTCGACACTGAATTCAAATTAGCTGTTCCGCGGAATAAACTTAATTTCTAATATTGTTTTAAGTTGAAGCAAATTTTTTATTGTACATCAAACATTTGACTATAAATTTGCTTGGGTAAGAATTTTTCTTTAGCACTTGCCTTGCTAAGAAGTACGTTTTAGATTTGTGAGGATTACAGGAAAGGAAAAAACATCTGTTCGCATTGGTTTTGTTTATGTTGCTTTACGAATTCGTCTCCAATGTTTTGAAGCGCCCGACTGCGATTTTTCGAAAGCGCAGTAAAAGATAACGCCTGGCTGAAAACCGAAACCGAAGCCTCGGCAAGTACCACACTACGGAATCGATCCCAAAATAACTTCCCCATTGGTAATTCATAGCAGATAAAATTACTTGTCCGAACTAAAATCCACGCGATTTAATTAATACCAAACTAATTCTGATATAATCTTTCATTTGCATCTTTTGTTCATTTCATTTCGCGGCTGCATGTTTTAAAACAGATTTTCAAATATCATCTAGATAGTAAAGCAATCTCGTCTAAATATTTCACACATTACATCTCAGTATGATCAGAAAGTCAAAAGAAAAAATATTAATGCAGCCAAATTTCCGTTCTACAAATAAAAGGCTACTATATTCGATATCCTATAAGCTTTGAATTTTAAATGAAAGAAAGTTGTCAAATTTAAACTAAAACTATATGCTTTTGAAAAACTCAGGTAGAATAGTTCCCAACATAAACCAGCTAGATTTACTGCGTCGGCGAGAACTGGCCAAAAAGGTGGGATTGATCAGCTAAAAGTTGATATGTTATGTTTTTCGTCATGAGAGTGGAAAATCTGAGCTGACGTTTCGAGAGCTAGCCCTTCGTTTTAGTTATTTAAGAGGCTCTGACGAAGGGCTAGTTCTCGAAACGTCACGGCTCAGATTTTCCACCCTCATGACGAAAAACATAACATATTAACTTTTGGTTGATCGATTAATTATTATGTGTCTAATAGGTTATGCTGGAAAGCCTGAAATTTTCAAGAAGATATATCGAAAATAATAACTCGATTATATATTTTAATGGAGATCAGTTTCACTTTGTTACCAAGCAAGAAAGAAGAGTGAGATTTTATCATATACCGAAATATATTGATCATTTAAATGACAGTTTAATACGGTCGGCAGTTCAAAAACTTTATGTTCTTTTTTATGTTAATGCTAGACATGTTATTCTCCGAATATCGATTTTATATTTTTTTAAATAAAAATTGAATGTATTATGTACATGTATGTACTATCAATATGACCAGTCGCTAGTTCAATCTGTAAAATTCGGAATTTAAAAATTGAATGTACTGTTGTTGATTTGCCATGTCGTTAGTTCTGATATTTTACAAATTAACACTACTGAGACAACCAGGTGAATAATACCAGTCTATAAAGAGCAGTTTTGAAGATAGAAAGCCTAACACTACTCTATGATACTATATTAATCATCACCAGATCTGAACACAATAAGATCTGATCACTGCTCATCATGACTGTCCGGCCGGTTAAGCTTTCCTTATATTTTATAACCGCTCATCCTTTCGTGATGTGTCGGTTTTAAGCTCTTAATTCCTGTCTCATTTCAAGCTGTCTTGCCGGTTTCCGTCCCGCGTTATTAATAACACGTCCGATGCCATCTGTTATAGAATTATTCTCCTCTGTAGAAAGAAGTATTTTAAACTACTTGACTTCCAATCTGAAAAACACAATATTCGCTATAGGCTGTAGGAATTCTAGTTCTATAAATTTGTGGCTTCTCCCTTTTACCCGAATAACAAAGAACAAGAACAGGCTGTTATAGTCAAAAATGGATAAGTGCAAACTTTCTTTTTGTTCCTAATATGTCCTTTCGTTTCGGTCAATTCTCAATCAAGTTATGACTTCCAAAAAAAGTCAACTTTTATGCATGGCCATACCTGGGAAAGATCAGTGTGTTTCGAATCTCCTTCATTAGTTCAGATGGAACCATTTATGATTATGTTTCTTTTTCTCAAAAAAAAATCCTCGGAAACACAGGGGCAGTCCGTCGGGCGCAAGAAACATTTATTTTTTGTGAGGGCTCGAAACCGTTATATTAACTATTTACAAGCATGCAATCCTTCAGAACGAGAAAATTGGAAACACCTCATGAACATAAAAATAACTAGTATTTGTGATCTTGAGAACTTGCTGGACACTAAATCAGATCATAGGAAACTATAAACATCAAGAAATCTTTGAAATCGTTCTCTTTGACAAATCATGATCACTTTGTATTACATGTATATGGGAATGTGTGAACTTCTATAAACCGGAATCCCACCAGCGATTAGAGCAAACAAATCTGATATCTATAAATTAAATGCTGAAAATAAAATATTTTCACTATCAATAATCAGCCAAAATGTAATCGTTCTAAAGATGTTATTTATGTCTAAATATGGTTATACTTGCCATAGATATGGGAAGCTGCTAGGTCATGATATGATCGACTGCACGGCAACAACTACGTTGACGCTGAGTTGATATGGTATGTTTTTCTTCGCGAAGGTGGGATTTTCTTGCTGACATTTCGAGTGCTGGCCTTTCATCTATTGAGTCAATCTCAGTATTGGGCCAACGCACCGACGCAGGAAGTTCTATGAATTTATCTCAGCAAATAATGTCCCAAGACAATAGTTTAGTCACGATCTCCCAGGTTCGATTTCTAGAAGATCATCGAACGACTTTATTTTGCTACAACGTTCATGAACAGGAGCATAAATCAATGCAAAAAACCATTGGTCTAATATCCTGATGTTTTATGTATCAGGAACTCTACAGAACCCATACAACTGTCGAAACATTAGGATAGTGGTTCTCGTGTTAACAGTCTCAAACCAACATTTTCATCTTTATATATATACTGTCGGACAGGTTGGTTATTTTTGTATTCCTGCAGACCGAACTTGCATAGGTACGCCGCATTTCTTGTTGTGCCTCTGCAGTATAGAGACGGCAGGCTCACGATGAATTATGCGGTGCCCAGACTAGAAACTATACTGTGCTCTAGATTTTAGTGGATCTTGAGTGACGAATAATCCTCCCGTAATGCCTAGTTTGTTTGTTAGTAATTATATCATAGTTCATCCCGTCTCAAATACATTATTCACCGATCGTCTGGAGAGACTATGATTCTGTTGAATAGAAGAGCCATTTTATGTTTTTTTAAATATAGTTCGCTGTTAAAATAATTACCAGCATATTTGGCAGTTTAATTTGCCATATTTGCTGTATTATGGTCCTGTTCCGGTTCCGACCTGCTCTTCGTGGTAAAATTTGACTGCTGTAAATCTGTCTTTGTTTTTTGTAATTTCCACAGCATCTCCCGATAGATATTGACATATAAGGATAAGACCTGTTTCGATTCCGATGTGTTTCTCCAAGGAGTGAAATGGCCTGCTAATAGCCCATTTTGTCCGGGAACAACAGCGTCAAATCGAGGCCACGTGCTAATTAGCAGGCTAGCAGTGAAGTTAACTTTCTACAGGAACAGCCGATATGCTATCCGGGCTATCGTAAGGAGTTGTTCCGAGAGGTTAGTTCTGGTTGATAAATAAGTAGGGCGTTTCTTTTTTTTTATAAGTTGTCGGCGACCTTATTGGATTTATTTGCCACTGTTTTTCATTACTACCCCGTCCTTCATACCTTATATGGGAGAGCTGCAAACAGACTTCGGTGTTCCGCGACTGCATGGAGACACAATAGCATCATAGACATTTCATGGTAAATATAACGACGTTCATGTTATCTTCGTGACATCAGAGTTAGAGGATAGGCGCAAATGCAGGTTTGAAACAACTCAAATTTACCGGTTAGTAGTTTTTGAATTTGAATGATCGCGACAGGTTTTACCAAACAAAAGTTTTAAGCTGGCCTCACACGCTGTGTTTTTGTCGCAAAACTTTCCATGATAGATTGCTATTGTAATTGAATCAATTGTTATGGAAATGTTAAGACAATAGATCGTAGAAAGTTTTGCGACAAAAACGCAGCGTGTGAGGCCGGCTTTAGATCTTCCGCTGTCGGATCCAAATCATTGATAATGTTGATGCAGCTAAACTTGAGAGGAGTGTATATATGTAACAAAACCCAGAAAAACAGTGCGGGTATATGACATCGCGGTCTGGAAAATTGTTATAAACATTTTTCCGACAAAGAGAAATTATATTCATGCTCTCGAGTCTTGCAACACTTGTGTTGACGTGCGTTCGCCAGCCGCAAGCAATCTATACTCTGTATTTCCTCTAAAGGCTGTAGTTAAGAATCATCACTGTTCATATTCAGCACCAGAAAATGGGGAAAATGGCTACCTTCCATGATATATGTCCTCGGTGTCACCCACACTGGTCTCTGTTTGGCAACGCTGCCATGTAAGATATAAGTGATGGAAGCGAAAAAATAAATTTCGCAAAGGCGAAATGATCCCAATGGTCGCGTAGTAATGAAAACAGTGGAAGCAATTATTACAACCAAAAAGTCCAGCTGTTTCACATCTAGGGTGCTTAAAAGTAACATTTTGCTAAACGTAATTGCAAATGGGTGCATCTGAAAAGTTGTGAAAGTTCAATGGTTCAACAGCACAGCGCAATCTGTTGATATCTGTTACTATATCCGGGACACTTTCCATTTTCCAGCCATGATCTGCCGGAGTCCAGATTTACGGTGTTGCTAGTTTTGTTGACATATCGAATAAGTAATGATCCCACAAAGCTATATTACATGGCTTTATAGTTGAACATCTGTTAGAATGGAAAACCCAAATCTGCAAGAATATAATTAAAGGGGACAAAATACGCAGGGGCGCGCGTCAAAATGTTTCTCGCGCGCGGGGAAACTGAGCAGGACTGATTTGGCAGGAAGATCAGTTCCGAAACGTAAATCGCCGATCACGGGCAGATGGTAAAATCAACATAAAATCTTAATAGCCTCCTTTATAATCATATGTACATCAGTATCTACGATTCACATTTTAAATGTTTCTGACACAAGTCACCAAAAAGCTGTGCACTTATTGTTAAACTAGCTGCAGCTGCTTTTTATGGGGAAGCATTAAACGTAAGTCTTTATGAGGTTTACATGTTTTATAAAACAATTGAAGGATAAATTGGCATCTGTCATATTGGTTGCGTAATCATGTAGTTTGCAGTGCAATTTGGAATAAATAAGCACTTGTGTAAGTATTCATTCAAAACTGCACGATAAAAAGTAAGCGATGATCCCACAAAGGTGGCTAACTACCTTAAATTTTTGATCCAATGAATGTCCTTTGAATAAAACCTTCCTAAAAAATTCCCTGGTTTTTTCCACAAAATTTGTGCACAACAACAAAAATTCGATCTGTCGCTAAAATTGAGCGTATTTACCTAGAAGATGAAATTTTCGTCTCAGTCGAAATTCCATCTGACAATTTATGCGACCAGGTAAAAACGAAACTCATAAAACAATAAAATCGCTTGTGAGAGAGACCGGCGTGTGCACAATAACATTGGTTTTAAATGATTTGGCGGGAAATGTGTTGTTTCTAGCGAACAAAATGCCGTTACAAAGTTATCATTTTCTTCGATTGCTTTGTCCATCTCCTATTTACCGAGACGTACAGGTAAATACGGTCATTGAGGAAACACATTGATTTGCAGTATCATTCTAAGCGTTTTGCCCATGTGTGTCCACATAAGTTGGCCGCTTTTTCAACGGTAACAGGTTAGATACAATCCTCGGCTGAAAAACACTTTTGCTCTCAAATAAAACTTTAGTATTGCCTTAGTTCAGATTGGCAATTTATAGAATCCATAATTCTGTTCACAGAGCAAACGCTAAGCAATTGAATTGGACTATTTCTTGCTTCGAATTTTCCGCGTGCCGCCATCTTGAAACGTGACGTAATTGCATGGCAGCCAGGCCCCTGCTCGTTCACTTTCATTGTATTTCGCCTGGAGGGGGCCTGACACT
>JANVCK010257736.1:5574-15805 GCA_026546655.1 Epizoanthus illoricatus | reverse complement strand
TGGAATGAGATTTTTTGAAGAATCATGTAAACTAATATAGGGTTTCAGAGTGGAACCGGGATGAACTCGTTCCGGAACGAAACTCGATCCGGTATCATGTAAACACCGCCTAAGTGTACAAACATGTGCTGCTTGCATCAAAAGATTTTAAGTTCCAGACGTCTGCACATGTTTCTTTTCTGTTCGGTCCAATATGTGTTTACACAGATCCCGGAGTAAGAATCTAAAGAACATCAAATACGACAAACGACTGAATTACTACTGCTCTATTGTTTGAGTATTCGGCTCCAAATCCAAAATAAACAAATACTGACAGAGAAAACACAAGAAGTTTTTCAGACGTCTAAATCTTATTACTCGATTACAATCGGCCGCAACTAAAGTTTATACCTTGTTCTAAAAGAAATGAGAACCAGAATCGTCCACATTTGAAGTCGCATAAAATGGTAACTACATCCGAAAGCGACGAATGAATAATTGCTTTGTATTCGATTGTTGACGAAATTGGACTTGCACGAATGTTTTTGCAAGTAAATTACACGAAGGTGGTCTTTTACGTAGTAACACTAATAATAATGAGTAATAAAGTTATTTGCATGCTTTCTTTGGGTCTAATATTGTAATCAAACTGACACAGAACATCACAGAATGCAATTGCCCAGAGTTGACAGCCAAATGTTTTAATACTGTTTAATGATTTCGAAACAGCTTCGCTGCGATGTGTCTGCAAAGCAAGACGATATTGCCGCTATAAAAAAGTAATGTTTATAATTTTCGAGAACTGTGTACAAAATAAAACTGAGTTTATTCAGTCATGAGTTGATTGCATGCAAATGGTGCCGAGCGTGCCTATTGTTGTCGCGTGGGGGTATGATGTCACTACTCAGGCTGACAAGAGTGTGCTCACGTGATCAACAAAGAACTTCCATTCGTTTTGCAAATTGAAATTATTGAGCAGAATAGGTTTCAGTACTTCTCGAGCCGGTATACCAATTCTGAATTCACAGTGAAAGAAAACGTGAATTTACTATCAATTAAAACTTTCACTGTGAAATTGATAAATCGGCTTGAGCAGCGAACCGACTTTGATCGAGCTGTCGCGTATTGACATCACTACTTGTGAAAATAATAATTATAAGATATTTGAAAAGTAAACTGGAAGGAAAAGTTGTAAACAAACCGGAAGAAAATGGACACCATAATTATTATGCTTTACGAGCTGCTACTCCTCATTCAATTTCTTATTTCGTGTACTAATTTCCGCTCTCGTATATATAGAGGTCGCTTTCATATTATTTTTGAGCGAATATTTTCAGACGGTCATGGTTTTAGGGCATAAAAAAATCAGTTACAAATGCTGTAATGGCACAAATTGTTGTTTACATAGAGCGCAACGTTGATTGGTTACTCTAACGAGTACGTTTAAATTCCGACAGGTCGTTATCCAATCATATTGCCCAGCGACAGAAAGATATCACTTCAAATCATCAGCGACAACTTCGCACGGCGGCAGACGGAGTTCGTCGCGTGTTTCGTTAGTGGATAAGCAGGGACTGGCGTTCAGTGAGACGGATACATCGTCGAAGACTGTCGCCCAAAACAGGCAAACTGTTCAACAGTTACTAACTCTTCCATGGCTCAATCCCGAGAACTTTGTAAAAAATCACTGTTTTTAGGTCGCAGATGACTGTGGAAATGTCCAGTGAGTATTGCCCGGCAAGCGACAGTTCACAACTGGACTCAAGTGCACGTACCAGTTATTCAAAAGTTGGCGAATTCACACACGTACAGGATCAGTTGCTATATACTACCAACCGTGACACAGTTCACGCGTCTCCTGACACAGCAGTTACTTCAAAGCCTTCTATCCTGGATAGTTCAAGTCGCGATTCCGCAAGCAATACACAGGACTCTCTCAGGGGTACAGAGCAGCACCAGTATGTTAAACTTGAGTCAAATGAGGGGACCAAACCAGCCGGAGAGGCTGCCCGTTACGAAGGAGAGTCGCTGCCAGATCAAAACCTTACACCAGAAGAACCTTTGGAAATACAGTGTGGGGAAAACACAGCTCTCTTGTATGTCTCTAAACTCTGCCAGGGAAGCAAAGGGCCCTGTATTTTATTCAACAACTCCGAATGGCTGACACCGAATGAGCTACAGTATATAAGCGGAAGAGAAACGGCTAAAGATTGGAAGAGAAGCATTCGATTTAAGGGAAAATCTTTAAAAAGTCTAATAGCTCGTGGACTCATAAAGGTTCATCCCCCAATATGTGATTGTTTAGGATGCAGAATCTCTTCTCCTGTGGTAAGTTGTTTTTAAAAAAGTGTTCTTATTAGAGTTGGAATTTCCCAAGCTTGTGCTCTCCTTACATAACAACCGCGATAATACATTTCGTGACCAATATACACAGGAGTCGATTCATATTCATAAAATATGTCTTATAGTTTACTTGTGTGGTTTAGCGTTGTTAATGTCTTTGGAGAAATGAGTGATTGCTTCTCCAGTTTTGGCCTTGAATTGCCCAGCATCTTATAATCCTATTTATCGAATTAGTTCAGTGCAGACTTATTGGCCAGAACGAGATATTTGTTGGAAGCTCACGCGCTTTATGGCACAGTTACATCGGCGGAACTGTGAGCGACAGCTTCGTGGTTTTCGTCTTTATTACAGAATTCATTATATTTGATATTTGAAAACGGTATATAAAAAATAAAATATTGAAAATTTAAATTAGACTCGTGCGTAAATTAACACCTGCCCAAGTCAGAAAATGTTTCTGTTCAATAGAATATTAGTTTTCCTCGCTATCAGAACTTAAAACTCTTTTAGTCGGTTTTTGTGAGTATCGAAGTTTTGATGGGAGATTATTGTCTTCGTCCCTGCTACATCAACGAATATTCGAGTGTACAATAGAAAGTTACGGAAGGGGAGGAACGCTCTTCAACCTCCGCACAAAGCGGCTCGCGAGCTGTCTGGGGTCTTCGTCACGATTCTAGCAAAAGCTATTTTCGGAAGACCAACCAGTTCAATATCAAGCTGTTTTATATTATGTTTATTAAATTCCTCGTCGTCCGATCCGGATTATTCCGTACCCACACGCTAGTAGTAAGTACAAGTTTCGTGTTATTTCGCTCCTCGTCAACTGTCACTGTGTAATTCGCCGCAGTTATTTTGGATGCTTCGTGTCGCCGGCCAGAGGTACACCAAAATGCAGTGCCGCCAAACAATAGCCACGATAGATATCGATAATTGTTCTGTTTCCGATGGGCCGGACCGCGAACACCATTTACGCAAGAAACTCTTTGTTAACGGGCCATTACTATGGTGATATCAACACCCAGCGAGTCTGGAGACGTCAATGGAGGACTGCGCGTGCATTGTGGCATGCGCTTTTTGTAAATGTATTTTTGCCATAAAACAAACATCTTTGAAAGGTTTATTAATGGTGGACAACGGCAAAAACTTAATACAATCACGCACCTCCACAACATCAATTTATTTTTGAAAATATTGTTGTGAAAATGATGCCTTGATGCTAGTGTCTTTCATAATAACTTTTTCTTCAATACAGCAGAATTCAGTAGCCAGAATTAACATATTAGTTATTCCACAAGCGGAACATGGCGGTTCTGAAAATATAAGGAAACCCCGAGGGCTAAAAGAGCTCTTTCACTTTCAGTTTAAGGCAGCTGTCTTAATTTCGAGAAGCTCTAGCAACAAAATCTCAAATTTAGCTTGCATCTAAACGAAATATTAAATCAAGTTTAATACTTTCGACGCGCACCAGTCGACAGTGTCTGTTAGTTTCTCAACATAGTATATGCACCAGCGTGTGTGCTTTTCTAAAATTGAAAGGACTCGATGCCAAACTAGGAGTAGAGTAGGGCCAAGTGGTTGATCTAATGGGGCGGATTGTCGGAGGTCAGGGTGTCACGCTCAGTGCAATGATCAATTGTGTGCTTTCATGGGAGGTCATGTGTGCCAAGTCACGATTGCATGAACGAAATTTTATCACGTACGCACAAGGGTTATTAAATTCGCTTCTATTTCGAATTGTGTGAAATGTAAATGCGGAACTACACGAACATAGCTTTTCTATTTTTTTCTTTTTAGCCGATATTTCGGTTTTAGGCCCGGAAAAGACTACTTTATTGAAAAAAAGAATTCCAGTCAGTCAGTAACTTAATTGGTTTCGTCAATGATAATAGATTTCTCTCAGATTTGCGTCATTGCGAGATCAAACTGTCAGATTCTGGTCAACATTTCAACTGCATGACTGAAATTAAGAATCATTAGTGATAAAACGAAGTGTAGATGTGACAAAAACATGGCCACAATTCAAGAGATTTAAATATCTTGAAGATGCTGATAATGGTTAGTGGATTTGCTTACGCAAGAGACATCACATTGGTAAAATTCCTTAAAAAATGCTGTGAGATCTCCCTTCATCAATAGATTCCATGTCTCATGACCAACAGTTCCATCCTTTATGTGACACATTGATTCTTAAATTTCGAAATTTCGAAAGCATTTCTACAAGTCACACTCCGTAGAACAATATAACTTTTAGGTTCTTGAATAGACAAGTTTTATTTGAATTTGGCATTTTTGAAAGACGACAGCTAATTTAAAGAGGGAAAAAAAGTAAGAATGTAGTTGTTGACTTGTTATTGGAAATCGACTTTAATACCATACATCTTTGTCTTTGGTCTGCATATGTTGTTTGCAGAATCGCGGCAGGTTGGCTAGTAAATGTAGTCTTTCTCCGACTTCTCCTCTCAAGAGGAAAGACTCCTTTAGATCTTCTCCGGCTTGGCGAGCCGAGGGACTAGACTCGGGGACTTCGCACAGACATTTTTCTGCTCCAGATTTGGACCACCTTAATCCAACGTCAAGGAACGGCGTCCATGACTTAGGATCCTCCAGAGAATCGAGTCCATCTACGTCTGAGTGCTCGGAGCCAGTGGATGACTGCCCCTTTTCACCCGTCAGCAAGCGGCCAAAAAGTTCGTCACCTGAGAATTTCGAGAAAGCAGCAGCAGTTCTGCGGCGGAGAGCCAGTGAATCGTCGCTAGCCTTCTTTCAAAATGCAGGTACGCTGCTGTACTATACTAATACTATACTATACTATTCTATACTATAATATAATATATTACAATATGAGTATATTTAATAAAAATTAATATGAAATGTCCGCCTTGCCGTTCCCGCACTGCGCAAATTAGATTTATAAGGACTCCTTAAACAGCTATTAAAATCTTTACCTCAGATCTGCAAATATTTCGTGATTAGTGCATAATACCGTAACTGGTTCCTTTCTAAACTATTTATTGTAGTGTACAGCAACATTTTCATGGCCATATACAAGGTGTGCTGTCCTCGTTTTGGAATTGAAACCACGTGCATTGTCAGTGAAACAAGATTTCGACTTACATCTTTGTCATTCAACGTTTGCAGTCGAAATCAGTGCACTGTTCAATCAATTTTGTTGATCGATCCTTTGTTGAGTTCTGTTTTTATGCAAACTGAGCTACTTCTTCTACAACACCAAGCAAATTGTTTTGTTCGTTTCTTAGTTAAGTAACATTGCCAGACTTACTGGTGTACAAAATATGTAACAGAAACTGCCAGCGATCCACCAACAGAAAAAGTTTTACTGTCTAATTTGTGGCAGTTGCCGTATAAGTATTCTGTTTAGAGTATCGACAAGTGTAAAACTGTACTGGATGAACTATTTTTCATTAGTAAATAGTTCGTGCTAAACAGCGCAGTGCCATAAATGATTCGCGTGGTAGTATATGCTGTTTTTGGCATTTATTGTGAACTGAGCATTCAACACAGCTGTACCAGGTCATCTGGCCTCAGCTGAGGGTCAAGTTGACGAAAATGAAATCGAAACATCGTCTTCTTTCAGTGCCCAAATCATATTATGAAAAATGGCATGATAAAGTTTTCGCGGTTTAAAATGTTTAAATTTTCTTTGCTCCAATGCAGCCTGGGGTGGTTGTAGCAGAAGCTAAAGCAGTGAAGGATAAACGTTTCAACGAAGTGTTATCGTTCACCATTTATAAAATTAAAGAATATAGACATTAACGAGGGTATTGCTCCTAGTGAAAACCAATCTACTTATTTTACAGTAGAACGGATTCGCTATTAAACCATCATTTTAACAGGAAACAAAAATGTTGCACTCATATGGAAAACAACTTCCGTCTTCATAGCTAGTTCAGTATTATACAACGGTTTATAGAGTCACTGAGACTTAGTGCTGCATTCATCGATTCACTTGCGGAAGAATGCCATGAGATTTTTAGTGTCAGTTTAATTCACCGGCTCAGTTCACAGCGTTGCAAACTTTTCTACTGTTTTATTGTTTAAATGTTATCCAGATATATTCAGTATAAGAGTGAGAGACTTTCCAAGTAGTAAGCTATTTCCAGGATAAATGGATGTTGATTCGTTTACAGGTGCAGATTTTATTTTATTTATTTAACCAGTTGGCTTTTAGGAATGATTGAATTGGAAGCTTTGTTAATCTGAGTTTTCAGCTACCACAAGTTACACTACTGTTTCATGACATTGGTAAAGAAAGTCTCTGCTGTAAACATCTCATAAGAATATAGAGTGCAGAAAGATGACTCGCGTGTTGCCTGTTGGGTTGGACATATTGGAAGCCATTGAAGCAGGATGTACCGCAGGTATAGCTGCGTACGCTGGTCACCTGCGCCAAGATCTTGCTGTTAAAAAGTTATAATTGAAATATAGTAGATTGTAATAGATTTGTATTTGAAAATTGATTTGTGAAATATTACAATTATAAATTTTAATTCTGATCAAAGCCCCGGTCTCAATCAAACGAGCATGAGATTGGGAGTTGATGAGAGATGGGATAGAACACCCAGCGACTCACTCGGTTACATGTATGTATTCTAAACGAATGTGAACATGTGCACGAAGTCGATAAGAGTTTTAAATTGTTTGATCGGCCAGTGAGGGTGGTATGAGAGTTGGAGTCCACTGCTGTTTTGTTGTGAACCTACTCGTGTCCATGGAAGTTTATAAACTCGCGTGAGTTCTAATTCGACTTTCATCCTCGTTTGACAGGACTGATGATAATCGACGAGAGTTCAGTTGCCACCATGCACTCAACTCTTTTCCTCTCCAACGCTCGTTTGATTGGGGTTGAAATTTGTGTCAATCAATGGATTCCATTCTGCCTGCGAGATAATCAACAACCTGCGCGGCAGCTGCGAATTGTATGTACCGTGCCATCAAACCCAAATCCAGATTCGGAAATGCTGTACTGACGGAATATACGAATACTCTGTTATCTACATTTTCCTCTTCACATTTATTTTATTTTGAAATAAGCACGGGGCGACTTGATAACAGTCGGGTTATGGCACTAGCTTGCATGATGATCACATGCTCCTTGACGTGATGGCAAAAAATGATGCTCGTGATATCGGTGATCGTTCGCCATGACGTAGTTACTTAGATATAACTTTAGATCCTAGTAAACAGGAAGGAAATTATCTTCCTGTATCGCGTGTTGTCGTCAATAAAAGCTGATCTTTACTGTTTTCCGTCGAGAAAAGCAAATATTTGGGGCTGGGAAAGATACGTTCGCTTGCCGACTCGTTCGCGGCTTCGTCACTCGTTTCTTGCCAGTTAGTAGTTATCTGACGGACGGAGAAGGAAGAGACGGCACGCAGTTTGCTGTGTTGGTCTCGCTAATGCAAAAAAATAACCCACGTCGACAGTAGCTTCTAGATTGCTCGGAGTTGCTTAAAAACGCAGCACACCGAAGGAGATTGCAGGTAATGGCCTTAAGATGGCTATTGTATAGACTGTCAGTGTCAAGAGTCAAGGCTCTTCCGACGTCTACATTGTATCGCCGTTTCATACAAGCTGGAGTGACCGTCACCAAATATGTAAAAGTAGTCAGAATTTACTGAAATAAAATCACGAGATAAACCCTAATTTTAACCCTTCCACTCCTGAAACTACGATGTTAATTTTTTTTTTTTGTAAAATGTGGAATAAAACGTACCGAAGTTTTTGTTTTGAATAGGTGTTTTCGCTCATGTAATGATGCATTTCTAAATTTTAAAAAAACATCTCGTTCAGTTTTCAAACGTACTCAGAAGGCACGAATTTTTTTTTAAAAAGCAAATTGCGTGCTGTTAGCCTGAGTTGCAAACCTTGCTTTTGTCATTACCGAGTTGCACCCCGCCGGCAAGGACAAAGAAAGCGTCTGCAGCTCCGACTAACATGCGGTATGTTTTTTAAATAGTCTTGCTGGTATTGGCGTGATTTCCTGTAATCTTTACTGTCCGCGTGTACTCATCTGTGTGGTAGGTAATATATTTTTTTATTTCAAGCCAACGAATTATTTTAACTTATTATGTTTCTCATTGTCAATTTTTCGTTATTATAATTTGAATAGATTTGTCAAATTTCTTGCCCAAGGGGAACTAGTTGCTAGAGTGTATTTTTAACCCAAAGTCATGTATTGGGAAAGAGGTTTTTGTTTTTAATATCAGTTATCTAGACTAGTATATACCGTATGTTAAAAAACTGGTATATTGGAAGCCTGCATAATGCAGACGTTTCGCCGTCTTGATTATAGTTACATACACAGGAAAACACGAAGAACGTTTTATTGTAGTATTATAAATACTTCAACTATAAACTTAATAAATAAGCTTTCAAATATCATAAAATAGACCTTTTTAAAATTTCTGTTCGGTTTTATTTTAGTACTTTAATAATTTATAGTGTTCATGTTTATTGCATGTATTGCTATGTATTCTTTAACACTCAGAAATAAAGTTACTAATATTAAATCTTGAACGTTCCGAAAAATCAAGATGCGAGCGATGGGCCGGATCTTTGTGAATAAAGTTAACCATGGTCACTGTTTGGATAAACGTCAATGGTTATACGGCATCCAAGATGGCGGACGATCGAGTCGTTCTTACACCTTTCTGTGTTCATGTAGGCAGTTAAACAGATAAAACTGTCTCCATAACTTGAGATACTTATGGGCAGGGGAAACCAAGCACATCTATTACATTCAATCCGTGGAAAATGGGTAAACATCGAATTTTTGAGCCCAGTGCGACTCGGACATCGCCGGCCTCACACGCTGCATTTTTGTTGCACAACATTCCACAACTTTTTATGATCCATTGTCTTACAAATTCCCATAACAATTAACTCAATTACAATAACAGTGTATCGTCGAAAGGCCGTGCGATGCTGTGTAACAGAAACGCAGCGGGTGAGGTCGCTATACTTGCGGTTGAAGACGACAAGGTAGGATAGGTACCTCTAACTTTACAGTTCGATGTATGTCCTCAATTCTTGGCTTTTTGGACGGAAACCATGTCTAGGTATATCCTAAAAAGTTTGCTTTTTCTAAAAAATTTGCAATAAAAATAGATCCGTCGGTACTAAATGATTGATTTCAAGTATCATCAAATGTTATCTTAATATTTTATCAATAAAGTACTTATGACGCCTGTTGTATTGAGTCGCACAAGCCCTGAGGCTGACAAATTCTGCCACTGAGGACTGTATAACTCAATACAACAGCAAGAAAGAAGTACTTTATTCATTTTATAATTCAACAGTAATTTTCACTGCATGAACTGAGGATAAAAACACCGTGACAGTATCAGTTATAGCAAACGCGCGTGTTGTTAAAATTACTAAACCAAACATTCAAGTTTCCAGAGCCAAACACCAAGAGACAGTATGTATGGTATGTTTTTACCTTCAAATCACGTTCGGCTACAGTTCAACACAACTTTCCAATCACTATGCCGGTAAAGAGCTGCAATCAGGCGAAACTTTACTTTTGCGGAAGTGTACTCTTGACCAGATAGAATACTAAGCACTATGTACTTTACCCAGTGAAAATTGCTGTTGCAAATAGTTGGCTTTTTCAACAGTCACATTTTATCTGGCTTTGTTTATTGGCTTTCTGGACCGAGACAAAGGACATACCTGGAACAACAGAATTGTTTGTACCTAGCCGTCCTTGAATACGAATGAGTGCTTGTTTGTATACGAGTGTATGTAGGAATGTAGGAATGTAGGAACGTAGGAATGTAGAGATGTGTGACTGTGACTGTATAGATGTATGAATGTATGAATATGACTGTATAGGTGTATAGATGTATGACTGTATGAATATATGAATGTATGACTGTATGAATGT
>JANVCK010257625.1:0-15816 GCA_026546655.1 Epizoanthus illoricatus | reverse complement strand
TTCATTACAAGTGTTTGTTCGAGTCACGGGCGTCATATTGGTTCGAATTATGCGGTATCTCCCAATAGCGCAATACGTGTGGTGCAGTTTCCCACGAAGACCGAAAGTTAGGCGCAAAGCTCGAATAAAATTGCCAGCGGTAAAGAACACGAAACGTGTGACCACAGGGGACTAAATACCGTGTAATCTAATATGCCGCCTGTACCCTCAAACAAACACTCGCAATCAAGCACTCTTGAAGTAATAACACCTGACGACCTGCGGGATGCATTCATTTGGGATATTCCGGATTATAACTCAGATAAAATTTTCGTGCGCTCTCACTAGTTAAAACAGGTCACGTGGTATACTCTCACTGGGCAATTGTCAAGCACTATCCCTCTTGTGATTTCGATAACGTAAAATCCCGGTTATAAGTCCCTCCCCAACCTCGATCCCAGTCGCAAGGGAAAAGCCCCCCCTCATAAGCTCCCTCCCGATTATAGGCCCATTTACCTGTAAACAAAAAAAATCTGGTTATAAGCCCCCCCCTTGTTTAGTTCATATAAATGCCTTCACAGAACTCTGTACAACTTCACGGAACAATAAGTTTAATTATAGTTTTACTACAGTAAAGGGAGGCTAGGTACAAACAATTTTTTGGTTCCAGGTCTGTCCTTTCATTTCAGTCAAAAATGCCAACAACTTTCATCAAGTTCCACAATCAACTGTCTGAAAAGCCAACTTTTGTGAACATGCATTTCCCGTTTTAAACACTGATTAAAATCTTTCACTTCTTTTACTGTTCCTCATTTTTTATATTCTCATATTTTCCCCAGAATTTTGCAAATGTACTGTTGGGTTCCTAAAAGACCACAGCTGAGCATCCACGATCTGCAACAGCCAAAAGACGCCTTCCATAATCGTAACGACAATACGTTATACCTATAAGTGCTCAGGACCCAACAGCAAAAACATAAAGTCGACCAAGAGGAGATCTATGGGGAATGTTTTGTTCAACTTGTGGACACAAAGGCGGTGGAAAGAAGGAAAAATGGTTTGCAATTTATAACTGGCTTTACTACGTAGCCATGTTATCAGACATGTTATCATGCTATCAGGTACTACTTGGTATATCTACAATAGTATTATCGGTAACAGTTCACGTATTCCTAAAACATTTTAAATTCTAGTCCATGTTCGTGTTTCCTATCTTACAGATGGTTTGAGCTGCCATTCTAGGTTTGTAAGTTGGTTTTCCAAGGAAAGTTTTGACGGAAGTTTATAAGCTGCGGTAACATTTCCAAGAAAATGAAAATACTCTAGAATCTTTGCTTAACCCAGGGTAAGCACTAAACAGTTTTCTAGGAACTGGTCCCAGAATGTGAAGTATAGGATGAGGCTTATCCATTCTTCCTGATCAATTTTGACTTTCCACACTGTTCACACAATCGTTGAAATGGCTGGTCCCACAACATATCAGCACTGTGCAGCTAATCAGAATCATACCATTCTGTACGCTGTCTGTCAGGGAGTGAGGAAACATCCTTGCCACAAAATGTATGAATGTTCACTTTGTAGAAAAGCGTACTTAATTTTGTAAAACCACTCCCCTCGTCTGATTTCACTTTATAACCTGCACATTCTACTTCCCTTGGATGCAGAACAGCTTTCTGGAACAGGCGATAGTGCAGGATAACCCATAAATAGATAAGTGTTACACTCGACCAATAAAAAAGCCCACCACTAAGATAATCGCTTGAACAATCGTACATAAACACATCGAAACCTTCTGGACTTAACTGTAATGTTGGGATAAGTGTAGGAAGCCCCTGGTGTCTACTTGAATACGTAAACGAAAATGTAATTGCTGTTGCAATTACTTGTTTGAAAAACAATCCTTCCATAACATTCCGTGAACCTCGTTTTTCTTCAATGATCACGTTATTTCCAGGAGAGCCTCCTCCATCTACAAAAACAATGACAAAAACAATTTTGTACAGACAAACATAGACTGTGTTAAGCTTTGATTTATCGCAAACCCTACAACTGGCTCTAGAAATTAAGTCGCTGCCTTTCAAATGCAAACACAATGCCAAAAATGAAATGTTAAATGGCGATCAGGGCTGGGTTGTTCAAAAGCCGATTAGCACAAACCCAGGGTTAATTATAAAATTTTAATCCGTGTTTGCATTTCCTACCTTACAAACTGACTTGGGTTTCCATTTTAGGTTTGTCAATTGGGCTTCAAAGGAAGGTCTGAACAGTATTTTAAAAGCACCAGAAACCTTTCCTTGGAAAAGCAATTGCAGATTGAATTTTGGCTTAACCGACCCTAGGCCAAAGTCATATCTTGCATTTCCCATTCCACATTCTGTATTCTCGTTTCTTCATTTTGGTGATTTCTATATTAAGAACTGGGCCTGGTTGTTCGAAAGTTGATTCCAATTTCTCGCGGTGTCTGGTGTTTCGTGAGTGTACTTGGGATCTCTTTCAAAATTTATTACTCTGGTAATCTGGCGCAAGCCCATCTAGGCATTTAAATACCAGCAGGGTGTCTTAATTGAATAGTATCCTTAACAGGGAGCCACTGTAGTTTGCGGAGTATTGGTGTGAAAGTGAGGACAGAATGTGGAATGGGAAATGCAAAATACCACTTTGGCCAGGTGGTGCCGTTATGAGGGTTTGTTACTGATTTTCAAAACTTTTAGAGACGTATTGGCATTGTACTACTGTAGGCCTTCATCAATTACTATTAGCTTCTATCGCTAAGGAAGATAAAATTGTTTTTGACCTTGGAAATTTTGTTTACCTAGCTAATAAGGTAGTTATTAACTAGTTTCACAAGTTTTAAATAATAACTACTGATTTGTACTATAAATCTGCTGCAAAGTAAAAAATGCATGAGCAAGGAAACACCCTATTTGCATCTTACTTATTATGCCTGATGCGTATAATTATCTCATCAAGATAGTTTATTCCACGTCAGCTTAATATTTGTGCATTCCATAGATACCCTGCGAAGTCAATGAATTCCAGATTATGAAAATTTCAGTAAAGTAACTGCCAAATGTTACAAATTGTGATGTTTGAGTTCATGATTTTGTAAACGATGGCCCAAGTCACGGGGACTTTAAAAACAAATGCAGCGCATATTCATTTTTTGTATACAAACCGTCATCTATCTCCACTTGGTCTTCATCTGTAAAACAAAATACAAGAAAAATGTTAAATTACACAAACTGTAGATAGTATAGCAATCTCTCATTTTAAACAAGTAGAAATTTGTCAAAAATTGGGACATACAATGTTTCCTGATCAATAACAACAAGAAAGCAACTTCCCCAAAGGGTACAGTGCTATCAGCTAAATTTTCAATACTGTTCTAACGGCTGTTTAAAGGAAGTGTAATGGTCCAACCCAAACAAAATGCTGAATACAAGCATTTAAGACCTAGAAATGACTTACAGGTAAGAATAATGTTCAACATATTTTATTTTATTATTATTATATGCAGTGTAAAGCGCATGGATGCTTAGGTTATTTAACTCCATACAGGGTGCAAAGACGTAGCCTGCTGGATGTAGGATAAACTAAAATAGTTATACTATATATTTATCTATGTAAAAATTCTAAACATCTATTCTAAAACAGAGAACTGTAATATAGAGTTTAGAGTTTATTATTATTATTATTATTATTATTATTATTATTATTTATATTATTATTAGTATCGCTTCAACAACATTCGAGAAAATCATACTATTTTGACTTACTTAACTAAACATTGTCTGGCAAAGATGTTTGGCATGTATACAGACATTACAGTGTGGTTGCGATCACTGGCAATGAGATTTTGTGCTTCCCAAATTTTTTGCCCGAAAAGCTAAAAACAAACTTTGTCACCTGATTTTCGTCACGATGACATCATTTTCCAGCTGGATACCACCTCTAAATTATGTTTGTTTTTCAAGATCTACAAGAATATGTAATTTGTTTTGCTCTATCCGCAGCCGTTTTCGAGAACGAATTATTTAATTATTTAATTAATGATTTATGATTGTTATGATATTGTTGAAGAATTATTAGACAAAAGAAAGATGTGCACATTTGTCTAATTGGTTTCTCAAAGTAATCAGAGAACAATCTTGGTTCCAGCTTCACCATATATATCTGGGACAGCATTGTCAGGGAATCAATCATGCGATGTGTTCCTAGCAAAGAGTGTGGCTCCAATAACACCTGAAAGCTAACTGCCTAAAACTCTTGGCACTGAGTCTCTTTTCGCTAAAACTGATAGAAATAAAAATTTAAGTGATCTCGACCAAAATAAATTGTAATAATTTGAAAATTACCAAGTAAAGAAAGCAAGCAGATCACTTTCCATTGACTCTCCTATCTAAATAACCAACCATGTAATGTAGCTTACCATCTGAATCTTCTTCCTCACTCTCTGAACTTCCACCAACAACCACTGCAACGACAACAACAACAACAGTTGATGGTACTAATGTTTGCAAATGATTCCTGCTAATTCAAAGTGACTGATCAACATTATTATTTGTCAAGGTGATTTGTACAGCCTATGCACGTGGACAATCAGAGAAGAACAATTTTTCCAACCATCTCAATACCCTAGTTTACGCATTTTACACAATTCATCATAACAATGGAGGTGGGCTGTAAAGGGGTGCTTGAGCTGTCAAGGTCACTTTCCCAAACATAATGAAAAATTGCTTGAGAAAGCCAAGTTAAAATGCTAAGAAATTCATCAGGTGAAGTTTCTATTCAGAAAGTTCAAGAAAGCTGCTCATTTGACATTAGTTTCCAGTCACATGAGCAAAGCAAGCACATCTTACATGTACAAGACCAATCGAACAGTTGACTGCTACAGCAAAAGCACTAATAGGTTTCTTTTGCATATTTGAAAGAGTTTCAGTATAGCCTTTGGCAACAGAGGGGAAAATAAGAAGCATTGCCATTCTCATTCACAGCATTTCTGTGGCCTATTGCCAGAAATGAAAGAAGTGTGTATCTTGCAAATGGCAAATTAGCTGCACACCCACATGCAAGTGATCATATGGGAAAGTGAAACTGCTTGCAAATTCTAGAAGGCCTTACTTGCTGCTTTGAAGTGTATAAAATAATGATTTACAAACTACATAATGATTCTTGTCAAGGAAACACTACAGGAGGATGTAAGCATCGGCAAAAGATGAAAAAATACTTCAATATGGAAATTGTTCTAGAGGTACATTAATTTCCATGAAATTTGTATCTATATGTTTATTTCGGCTGCTGGAACTGGATCAAGAACAATTCAGAATCAACTTTCATTGAACTGAATTTCAAACTTGCATCACCTCTGGCACAAGAGCATATTGAAGGCAAGATAAAATGCAACAAACATCTAACATTTCTGATAGCATGCTACTGTCCAATAAAGGAGTATGTGTCGAAAATAAAATATGTGGGCAATTTTGTGCAGCATGTATCAACTTACAGGGGCAAGATAGAATGGGCTATAACTAATCGAGTTTTTCAAGTAACAAGTTGTAATTCTTGCTTGAACGGTTTTGTATCTTGGGGTTTGTGGTGTTTGTAAACACTTTGAGGGAAAACATTCTAGTGGTACTACCACAGTTTATCAAGGACATAGATGGTGTAATTACACAAGATTTACTGTATTTTCTTTCCTAGTCTCTTTCTTTGTTTTGCTGGTATATGCTACATGCATACAGTACATGCCTGTAGGCTGATGGGGGGTGGGGTGGGGTGGGGGTTCTACAAGAACTATCCCACTCTTTAGCTGAAAAATAATCGTTCAAAACGTCTCTTTTGCATAAAAAGCTAAAAGTTTTGTTTTACAGAAAGTACAGTATTTAATAGAGGACTAATTTTTGAACACATAATCAAAACACTCCTAATTTGGTGGCTTGCACCTTGCAGTGTATGGTCCGCCCTGCCTACAAATGCACCCACATGTTTGTGAACCAGCCTACAGGCCAGAAGTATCTTGCACTCTTGACAAATCAAAAGCCATCAGTGATTGTTTCATCAAATGTACACTTTTTCTTGCAGCAAAATAAAAGTTCTTCACCCAGGTGACCATTTCTGAATTGCACCTGCTCATCAATTCGAGGTGAGAAATTAGCTAAACAACATAGCAATATGAAACAACACAGATTCTACATACCAACATTCCCTGATGAAACACTTGGTACTGCAACGTGATACATTTTTCCATTACTAAGCTAGTGCATCTACAAAACTCAAGCAGTAACAGTAGCAGCAGCAGTAGTAGCAGCAGCAGCAGTAGTAGTAGCAGCAGCAGTAACAGTAGCAGTAGTAGTAGCAGCAGTAGCAGTAGTAATAGTAGTAGCAGTAGTAGTAGCAGCAGCAGTAACAGTAGCAGTAGTAGTAGCAGCAGTAGCAGCAGCACACTAGCAACTTGTGCAAAAACAAAGCTGGTGACCCCCATTTATCTTTCACTTTTAAATCAAACCCACTTAACAAAAGGATTGTTCATGTCATTTTTTTAAAAAAAAATCTGTGTTCCTGCCAATTTTCTTTCTTAATTTGTGGACAGATACTTCTAACCTGTAAAAAGGGTTTTTCCAGAATTACAAAAAATTCTGTCCACAGAATTTCCTATGTACATTTGATTAAGCAAAAGAAAAATGGGGAACACTGGCTTGGTTTTGCTTAAATTGAGTTTGAATGTGATAAATAGGGTGTTTCTAGTGAATTCTGTGTTGTCATGGTAATGAATTAAGAAGTTAGGGTGGTTGAAAAAGTGAGAAAAAGAGTTGCTCTAAAACTAATATATAACACTGGGATTAATTCATAGAAAGTTGGAAAACCGTAGGAGCCACCTTAAGCATTTGATAAGTTGTATCAAGCTGTACATACATGTAATATGATATTGTTTCAGGTTTTCATTGCCTATTATGTTATTTCAAGTACTGAAACAGTAGGAATACTACGACAAGGCTGATTTGTATTTGATTTGGTTTGAACAACCCGACACCGACATGACACTTTTGAGAGCTTTCTTGAAAAACCGGAAATGCTTTCTGGTCTAAAAATAGAAAAATACGGTTGCTACTGCGCATTCCACAAATAGGGATGGGACAAGAGGTCAGTGGGAGTTGCCCACCCTTACTTGCTTTCTTGCAAAATGCTAAAAGAAAAAGAATAAGAAAAAATGAAAGAAAAAACAACAAGAGGCGTTAATAAACCCTTGATTTACACAACTGAATTTCTGTTTGAAGACAAAAATATTCCAAACTAATTTGAGACAGAAACAGCATTTCTTTACACAATCAATCAATTTTAAATGCAAAATTACCTCCAAATATTGGCCCATCCGACTATTATAAGCCCATTAAAAAGTCCTATACTAAGCCCTAGGATTATATAATATTCAGAAGGTTATCAGTCTGGGCTACAACCAGAACTGGATATACACTTTCCTTTAATCTGATTGGTTCAGACAAAAATCAAAACATTTGGGATCAGGCTCTATGTTGAACTCTCTCTGACATAATGTTCGCGCTTGTCGATCAATTGTGGAATTATCGCTGTGTGTGGAATCAACTAAGCAATAATTCTGAACAATTTATTTGTCAAAGCACTTGATTCCTATCTATCCAATGCGAATGATTCATTATAATGAACACCTGTGTACCGACTGTACATGTATGTACCAGTGGAGTCTGTGTCCGCTCTGTGAACTGTTTAGACCTGATGATTCAAGGCCATGGATTGAGGCTGAACTGCTGAAGCAAAAATGCTGAGAAAACAGGTTTCAAGACAGTCCCTTCTTTCGCCAGAAATCAGTCGAGAATGAGTGCTTTTCTATCAAACTGCAAGTGAACATAAAATAAACACAATGTAAGGTCAGCTTTCCACTTGAACAATCAACAACACACAGAGCACATGGTGAAACTGACTCTCGTATCTTCAGATGCTTCCAGACCATCCATTAAAGTGTCACACCAAAGCGAAATGAATGTTTTGAAAGGGTGAAAAAAATTGAGCTGCGTACCTTATTTCTTCATATCTTTGTAAGATATCTTCCAAGTTCGACTGTTTCACTCCAAAACACACATTTACATTCAGGAATACACCAATTTTCACAGGCAACTGATTCTTCATTGTCTGGGGGCAAACTTTGCAAAGTTTTATGGGAAAGGGGCATTTTAGGACCGAGAAAAGTTCTCAGAAGTGAACAAGTATCATCTGTATGGCGTGCCTTCATCCAGGCGCCATTTTGAAAAAATGTATGATGTCATCATATATCCAGTTCTGGTTGTAGCCCCGACTGTTTATGGTATTAATTATGTGTATTTGGAACTTCAGAGTAGCAGTGGTACTACAGTAGCAGTAGCAGTATACCAAGTGCTGTAAAACATTTGCAGCTACCTACGGCTGCACCTACAATGTCGCTGAAATTTAAAATATTAAGGCAAGATTCAAGGCTTTGCTTCACACTTAGCTTTTCCTACTCGACACACTTTTGGTGGCTTGGTAGTGGTTCTGCATGTTCCTAACAACAGCAGGCATGGAGTATGCTTTGCATGACTTAAATATTGCACATAATTTGAGTCGTATATCATACCAGCTGGGATAACCATCATATCAGGCTCTCCATACCATGCTTCCATGTGTCCTGGTACATAGTATGCAGCAAGAATTATTTGGTTAGTTTAATGGAGATCATTTCTAAATTGATACATGTAACTTTTAAAAGGGTGGGGGCACTCCCATATATTGACCATAAGGGTATTTGCTGCTGGAAAGGATATAGTTTTCTGGCCATTTTGGTCTAGAATAGCTAGACTATATTTTGCTCTTTCAGTCTAGAACAGGGTTTTGTGAAAGAAAAGTTTAAAATCTGTATTTATAACTTCAATTTTTGTTATGATATTTTGAGACATGTTCAAAACAAAGCAAAATTTAGGATGAATGAAGACGAAAATACAACTTGGCATGATAGCATTCTTAAAATTGGCAAATTGGGGCCTATCATAACTGGAAATTAGTGGAATATAGGGTATACATTTAAGGGCCTAGAATAAGTATCAAAAATCGCTTGTTTTGGTCTAGAATATGGTAAGGGTTTTGAAGCCCCGACAGCACACCCCCACCCAAAATTCTGGTGCATAACCCTCTCAGGGCATAGTTGAAGTGAGGAATAAAACATCAGTACTAAAATACATGTAATTAATATTGGCATTGTTCAGAACGCACACTACTGGGGTGTAGCACCGGCATCAGGTACTGGACAGAGTCAATGACTGGAACTTCTGCTGTACTCAACAAGCTCAGACATATATAGTTTCTCAGCCAGCTACAATGTAGTTACCCCCTCACGGCACAGCTTCCACATTCAAGCAAATGCTGGGTGTGTGATAATATTGGAATACTTTGGCACTTAAAATCAACAATAATATAATATTGAGTATCCATTTTTGAGTCAAATTTTGTCATTAGCCTTTTATTGACTTTCCATAACTTCACTGATGTCAATTAGTCATGCACTGCATTCAGCAGCTTGCAGTTGCTTGCATTTTCTGCAATAAGACCTTGTCTCGTTTATTCACTAGTGTCCTTTTTGGCACATTCTTTTGTACATGTACTGAGATTTTTGTAAGTTTTCAAGTGATTTTTGGCTGCAAATGGTCCTCTGAGAAACTGTACTGATTAATTAGAGATTCATCTAAAACATCTTGCTTCATCTATATGCTTCTTTAAAAAGGAAAGTCTTTAGATCTTTCTTAAACTTTGTTAACAATGTGGCCATTTTCAAATCAATGGTAAGGTGTTCCAAACAGACTTTCATAACTTCACTATAAAGTCAAAATATGTACCGAAATGGGATAAAAATAATAACAAAATGAATGAACTAAACTGTCACATTGAAAAACTGTCTAAATTAACAGCACCATTACAGTTCAAAAGTTAAATTTCAGTTCAATTTAACAACTTTTTTTCTTGCATTTTTTTACTCAAACATATCAAAACGGATGAATTAAATGAAACTAGGAACAATCATTTTACTTTCAATGGAAACCACTGCTTTTTTAGTTCGTATTCTGAAACTACTAGAAATAGACTAATGTAAAGTCAAGTTCAGTTCCACTTTTGACTGTTCTTGACAAGGCTCGAGACCGAAACAAAAAATCTGGCGGATCCTAACCAGCTAGGACACAAAGAGTAACTGATTTAATATAATTGGTTGGTATGATCAGCTGCAATGTCGCTTTGGCAATTTCGATCCACTTTTGCAAAGCTTTGCTGTTACCAACTTGAGTGCAGGAGCGAAGGATTACATGAACTGAAAATGTTGTCGATTATCATGGAAATGCCCCATTAAATGGGATCAAGGTTGTCAAAATATTTTTCACTCAAGAATTTCCTCATTTGTGACTATTTCTATCCCTTTGGCTTTATAGAACTTAAGTCTATTTGATTCTGTGTTTTAGTATTCTATGTTTTAGTATTCCATGTTTTAATATTACATCCATCGTTTCCATCATTCTGTCCCATTTCCGTTTCTGTCATTCCACGTTTTAGCAAATCCCTATTTTTTGCAAGTAGAGGAATTGCCTGTTAGGCTGGAGATTTTGCCTGCTTGGCCAGCAAGATGGAGATTGAGTCCAAAAGCTGGCGTCTCCAGCCGAAAGCTGGAGACTTGACATCTATGAGACTGAAATGTTACTGTACAACATCTGCTTGCAAAGGGCTATCATTGTCACTACACACTGATCATATTTATTTGGATTAGATCATAAGAAATAATCAGCAATCAACAATATTTGCTGTATTTGGCCATATAAAGCAATGGGACAAGGGAAGACCCAAAGTTGTTTACATTAATTTTACTCACTTTCTCAAATCTCCAGAAATATATCACACTTACCAATGCCAAGATTCTTTTCCACTCTTAACTGCATGGCATTGCCTTCCTTTTTGCGATGCAATTCCTTCAGTATTTTATCATGAGCTGAATTTAACCAACACTGGCCTTTATCACCAACAAGTGTTGCTATTATCTTTTCTGCAATCCAGACGTTGCTATTTTTGTCCATTTTCTTTCTATTGATACACTCTCTTTTGAGCTTAGCAAGCCCACTTTTCAGGTCTTGTGCTTCAAAATCTTTAAAGGCCCTTTGTAAGTTGTTAAATGCAAACTGTTCATCAGAAGAAAAGTCTCTCTTGTGAAACAATTCCTTTGCTCTGTTGAACATCTTCCAGAAATCAACACTCCTTTGATCACCCTAAAGAAAGGAAACCAAATGTTACAAACACTAATACAACTAAATAAATGTAAACTACATAAATCAAATACAACCACAAAATGATTACAAGCTTATAAACTATGGAGTGTCATTATTAAGATCAATTATGAACATGCATACATGTATAGGATGTTCTTATGTCAAATTGTTACATCATTCTAAAGAATACATGTACCTTACAAAGTGTATTTCATAAAAATTTGCTTGCAGTTAAAGAAACTTGACAAAGAAAAGTGGCAATCGATCATGAATACTTGTATGTAACAATACATATGAGTGTAAAACTTACATGTATGTACTGGAAAGAAGCAGGAGAAAGCTTCAATAATAGAACAAACATGACACATATCAATTCAAAGTTTTGTACCATCACTCCAGATGATGAGTAACTTTATTTAAACAATAGCTTTTTATTTCGCGCACTACTTTCACACAGTTTAAACGGCAAATCATTTACAATATTTCTGCTTCTTGGTCGCTGTTGTTGTCGTAGACGCTGTAAAGAATGCTCAAAGTGACAAGATTCCTTCACTAAACCCCTACGTTTAGGGACAAATTAATTCCACGAACATTGTGTGCATTTTGGATGTTTTCACTTGTTAACAGTATATTAAATAAATTTGTTCCTGTTGTCTCAACATATTCCGTTTCTTTGTGTAAGTTGCGTTAATTTCCTTCATTTTGAAATTTTAGCCCCTCTTTCGCATTAATTTCCTTTATTGGAAAGTGACTTTTCCTTTGTTTCATGTTAATTTAAGTCGTGTTAATTTCCAATGCCTTAATTAATACGAGCATTAATTTCCTATAATAAGGTATATGTGGCATGACATGTAACTTAAGAAGATACAGGCATGAATTTAGTGCTGGTCCAGGTGGGGCCACATCCCCCTCTTCATTGGAGATTTTGCAAAAGATTTATAAGAAAAACATTAAAATTAAACAATCATTCAAATGCTGCATCCCAGCCCCAAGTCCTTTCAAGAATTTAGGTACAGGATGTCCCTTTCCTGCCTTTCTTGTCCCTGAGAAAATTGCACCAGACGTGTTGCGCAAGCATTGTAATGGTAGTTACATGTAAGTAACTCTGCAAAGAGTAATGGTGGTTCATTTAAACTCTTAAATATTTCCTTTACAATTTTTCAAGACTGTTCAATGCATATGCTGCTACATGAATGTAAGACATACCATGTCATCGATCATCGGATTGACAAATTAATTTACCAAATATATCTGTCTGTTCACAATTCACATTTACTAAACAAATTCAGTTCTTCATGGCTCACAGAATGCCTTTTGATAATAGATTTCTAATGCATCACGAATCACAGAACTGGAATAATAGCTAAGAACTGGAACATCTAATATGCCAAATGATTTGACAATTTTTCTAGCACTTTCCCACTTCTCATGTGAAACAGGCTTCAACCACACTTCTGAACTGAATGAAAATGAATAAATACTACCACAGTAGAGGGTCTCAATGGGGTTAACCGACAGCCGTAACACAACTAAAAACTTAGTCATAACGCATAAAATTTAAGATTTCTAATGGTAAGACGTAAAACGGTTTATTAGGCAGTAGCCATAAAAGGTTATACTTCCCCCTTCCCCCTCCACTTTTTCTTCCTTTCCCCCTCCCCTTGCTTCTTTATTTGCCTCTCCCCAGTCTCTATCATAGCATGTGTCCAATATGGCGCCTGATCAAGTAATATCGAGCAACTCCTGACTTTTCCGGAAGTCACTGAAAGGGATAGATGAGAAGTACTTTCATCAATGTGTGGTTCCAGAAAATATCCATACTCCCCCCACGGAGGGTAAACTGGAAATTCCAAAGGGGTGGAGGGGTGTAAGACATTAAAATTTCTAAAGGAATGTATGGACTAAAACTGGAAATTCCAGAGGGGTGGGGAGTTCCCAACAGAAAAACCCTCCGTGGGGGAGGTATGGATATATTCTGCAGCTACACAATTGCGAGCTAAGGTTAGGATTAGGTTTTGGGTTTGGGTTAGGGTTAGCATTTTAAAACAATAACCATAACCCTAACCTAGCCCTAACCCCAAACCTAACTGTAACCTTAACCCTCGCTCAAAACCCAGGCTCAAAACTGACGAAAGTACCTCTCATTTATCCCTTTCATTGACTTCCGAATTTTCCGCAAAAACCGCCAGCTAGCAGTTACGCAGGCTATTGCCATTGCCATTACATGATGGCGTGTACGTGAGAGGAAATACTCAACTAAAGCCAAAATTCTCTCAAATTTAATTGGCCAAAAGCTGCTTTGACAATGCAATAACAATGCAAATATGACAACATTTGAGCTTTTGACAATGACAGGACTTGGTGGCGGTAATAGCCTTCTACATTGAACGATTTTCATTATTTAATGTTTTCAGGAGGCGAAACTATTCCCAGGAACTGCTGGTTATACAGAACGAACATATCAAAAAAGCAAACGAAACATACAAAATTCACAACGAAGGTTCTAATTAAATTTTTAAAATATACAATACCCGTCGTTCATCCTTGTGGATAGTTGTACGAATGTTAACATCACTCAGTGCCAGTCCACCAATGGCTTCGCATTCAATTTTTAAAACTTTTAGGCGAGTCGGAGTCTCCAAAGCAATTTTTATCGCCCGCTCAAAGCGAGCATTATCGTCCTCCATGTATGATCGTTTCGTAAGGTCTTCACGTACACGAAGACAAACAAGAAAGCCCACAGACCAGTCAGCTAGAGTCAGTGTCGACACGAGTTCCAGAAGATCGCGTGGGACTGGGACCGATTCAGGATAAAACTTTTGTAAACTTTTGTAAATGATGTTGCCTAGTTACTAGGCCTCTTCTCTCTTACGCGCGGTCATTTGGTTGCCAGATTGATTTCGGATACGTCACCGGGGCGCACTCTGTGAGAGGCCTAGGCAAACTGCGAAGGAATGTGACTCAACTGACTCAAGCAAGTTTTAAAAAACTTTCGCAGCTCCATTGTTTCAGATCAGTACCACACGCGAAGTCTGATCGGCGGCTTGAAGCATATTTTCAAGACAAGTTCGACAGCGATCACCAGTTTTCTTTGAACAATTTGTTTGATATTGTTGATATTGTTTATAGTTTTCGCCGTCTTTGACCGAGCTTTTTAATGAAATCATAGTTCTAGTTAAAATATATTTTAGCGTTAATTTCTTTCGCAATGGCTCAGGCGAAAGGTCAAAGGATCGCTGTTTTAGTGGAGGAAGTTGTGAATGAGACAGGTGAAAAATGTTATTCAGTACTTTCAAAATACTATATCTATTTGGATTCGAATCCACAAACACTGTTGCAAACACGCTTAATCCTTACAATTTGCAGATTATGAAGATATCGAGGAATTGGTGAGCGGGATTTCCAAGCTGCAGATATGCACCATCAAAGGCAGTAGAAGAAATATAATTAATGTGCGAATGAATAATTATATCTCAATCTGCTGCAGCGAAATTTATTACAAACTTTACAGCTTTACTTTACTTTGGGGCAAAGAGAATAACCTTTCCACGAGTTGATACTAAAATGGCTGGTTATCGCTAAAGAAGCAAGTTGAAAATCTCAACGCGCAGTTTGCGAAAACTACACGCGTTTGAGTTGTGCCGGATTGTGGAAAGCGCATGCACATAACTTGATTTGTCCATGTTGAACTATCCTCTTTATCAATTACGATTTCATTCTTGCATTTGTAAATTGTTATTTGATGTATTCCCACATAATTTCGAGCGCTAGAGAGAAACTTCATAGAATTTCGAATGTATTCGTTTCCAAGCAGAACAGTCTCTTACACATGCAGCTTGCTGATATGAGATCGGTTTTCGGTCTTGGTCGTTTCCCCTAAAAATCAGTATGTATGTGTTTTTTAACTTTATTCTAAAAACAAGTTAAATAAAAACAAGATACTTTCTGTCCCAAAAGTGTTGCATACAGTAAGCACGATAGAAAGAAAAATTACTAATTAAAATTAAATTTAATCTCATAATCCCGGTCTGAGTCCAGGTTGTGAAGATGCGCAGAATAGCTGCGCAGTGCGAAATTGGCTAGGCTCATCTCAATCTCGTACCCATAGTCTACGTTACCCCGGCCGAGCGGCGCGAACGAAAGGCTCTGGCTTAAACAGTTTTCGTCGTCTGCAATCAGTCCCGAATGACGCATGCGCATTAGGCATGAACTTCATGCTCTAGTGCAATCTCGTACCCAGAGCCTACGTTACCCCGGCCGAGCGGCGCGAACGAAAGGCTCTGGCCTACACAGTTTTCAGGCTGACCTCTGATTGGTTCCATTTCAGGGCATGCGCATAACAATCTAAAATGGCGGATAAACAATGAACTGTGAAGTGTGTGGCTGGGTTAGCACTAGATCAGATAAACCAGAAGGACCCTCTCACACGCGCTCGACCTCGCGCTTCGCGCTCGGTTTACCGTGAGTATCTTCTATCTGTGAGTCGACTTGTGGCAAGTCTACCTCTCACACAAATGTTTATGTTAAAAGAGAAAGAAAAAAAATCGAACAA
>JANVCK010257514.1:0-15747 GCA_026546655.1 Epizoanthus illoricatus | reverse complement strand
TAACAGTCCCCCTTTCAGATTTTTTTGTCCTAGCGTTTTCAGATTTTAGCCAATAACGCCAACTTCCCGAACTGGCCTGCGAGCAGACTCACTTGCATGTTATTCCTCGACTCCCAAAAAATCCAACTGGCATGCGCGGAAGAGGATACGAACACAACTGAGACACTATAGCAAGTACCGTTAAAAGTGTATTTTGTTAAATTCCACGTATATTACAATATCAAGTGTGCTGAAATCGGCTATAGTACAACAACTAATACAATGAACAACTGTTCAAAGGCAATTTACACAAATATAATTGCAGCCCATGGCACTGATTGGCAACTTGGGCATCATCTTCAATGTGTTACTCCTGAGCACGTGTAACGTACAAATTAAAGTTACTTCTTCGTCGGCGCAATTATGCCTTCCAGTTGGGTCTGCAGTGATAGAAATGCCGTATGTTAAGGGGTGATGAGGAGAGGAGAGGAGAAGTGAAGAAAGGAGAAATGAAGAGCGGAGGAGAGGAGAGGAGGAGAGCAACTCTAGGAGACAACTGACAAAAAACTGAGATACAAAAAGATGCATACAAGACAAAAGGAGAAACATGGGACTTGCAAACACAAGACAAGACATAACAAGGTTTACAAAACCAAATACAACACAAAACAAAACAACTCGGTAATTGCGTCATAATAAAATAATACAGCATATACGACAAGACAAGACAACGATTTCCTCCATCAAGAAATAGACAGCGAAAGACAGATATCGACACAGAGACAGATAGACAGAGAAAGAGAGCAAACAAACAAACAAACAAACAAACAGAGAGAGATGTTTGCAGCTACACAAGACACATCAACTGGGAGTCGACTGACCTTCAACTGCTGGTTGGTGCGCTTCAGGAACTGTATCTCCTCTGTGTGTTTCTTCTCCTCCACAGCGCGCCGCTCAGCCTCTCGCTTCTCAATCGCCTCACACTTGGCCTTCAGCTCGTTCACGTTGCGCTCCAGGTCGCGCTTGTCATTCTCCAGTTCTTGGATCTGTCATGATCATAAGTATGACGTTACAGTAGTTATTGAACAGATTATACTGTTCCA
The DNA here is from genome assembly GCA_026546655.1 of Epizoanthus illoricatus. Taxonomy (NCBI): domain Eukaryota; kingdom Metazoa; phylum Cnidaria; class Anthozoa; order Zoantharia; family Epizoanthidae; genus Epizoanthus; species Epizoanthus illoricatus. The sequence goes on along the minus strand of JANVCK010257514.1, from coordinate 14,665 downwards.
ACAGGCCAGTTGAAACTTGGAAATCAGAACTTAAAGCCAAATATGGTAGGAATATTTTACTTTGCGCAAATTTGACGAATGTACTTTCTTCATTATGTTTCACCATTTTGACAGGCTCTTTTGAGAAACCATACAAAAGTAATCGCGTTGCATTTACTCAAATTTGGGTGGGGTTTCGCTGCTAAAATCTCGAAATGATTACAGGTATTAGTCAGGCGTTCTATCTGACGTAAAAGTTTGGAACTCACATCTCGGTTTATATTTAAAATTCAATCGGCAAAAAAATGGTACATCACAGAGCCAGAGGTTATACACGTGTTTTTTTTTGTTAGAAGAACAACCTTATGAGAACACTGAGGCTCAAATTTGCCCAAAAATTTAAGAAAATGTACGAGCTGAATTAAGAACAACCTCAGGCTCGGCCAACATTTAACTGTAGAATAACAACACAATGGGAATAATAACGTTCGAACGTTAGGACAATCCTAGACTGGGAAACTGGGGGTTCGGGGGGGGGGGGTGGTGCACCACAACTTACCAAGACAATTAGGACAAGATGCAGCAACATGTAGATGTAGTTAGATAAATAGCCAGACAGACACACAGGTCGAGAAAAGGTCTGACAGACGCACAGGCGGATCGATAAAATGGTACAGACGGACCACTGACACTACACGTACCATATTAATTTATTATACGTCCCTATACTAAGCCTCAAAATAGAAAAGCAATTGCGGTCTGACATTTCAGTTATTGTATTGAAAAACAAAGTGAAATAAAACCTGTAAAATTTGACTTGTAATTAATTTAATTCTTGAATTTTGGCCTGCTTTTGGCCATTGCGTGGCAGACCCGTATTACGAATACGGGTCCTGAAGCTACCATTCTAACAGTTGCATTAACGCCTCTGTAAAACTTTCTCGAAAGAAGAGCTTATGCATACCTTCCTTTCCATGTCAGCCTTTCCTTGTTCAGCTTGCAGTGCTTTCCTCATTCCGAATGCAACACTGAAGAATGAAGTCATGATCAGTAACTAAAATAGATTTCCTTTACATGCAACCACTCAGTATACATAAATGTCAAGACATACAGACATTTACAAAAACAGTTTTAGCTCAGTTCAGCAGAAAAGCAACAAAACTCTGTGTGTATTTCTATAGATATCCATGTGGTTAAACAAACAAAGTTCAAGATGGTTCTAATCAATTAAATTGTTAGGCTTTAAAGATGGGCAGATTTGTAGTGTAAGAGACAGTCAGCTATGCGGTAATAAATAACTCACCTGCTCTCATACAGAGTCTGGTAGGCTGCAATTGTCATCCTGATCTCATCTCGTACTCTATAACACAATGAAATGAGACTCAATCAAATCCCTTCTTCTGAGAATACTCTGTTCCACCTCTCCTCAACAGGAGCACCTACATCTGTGTAATCTTGGTCTCATTTTCTATTTAAAATTCAATGTAAGTTCTAGAATAGTAATGATACGATATACATGTACTCAAGTAGTATACAGGCCTCAATTATATTTCATTGATCATTATTACATATATTATTTTTTTATTACTGTTAATTAGGTTTACTCTCCAAATGTTCAGAAGTCTTTCTTACCTTGAAAGTGACTAAATTTAAATATTATAATGCAAAAAACAAAAATGGTATGGTACAGGTCTCTATACTGTGGGCAGTTACAGTAGAAATGTAAGTTATGTAGTTTTGGAAATTGTCAGCTAGAAACATAGAGAACATTTTGGTCAGAATTTAGAGCACAAAACTTTTCAGGAAAGTGGACTGCCCCCGTGCCTACAGGTGTGAAGGAGAAACAAAATGGATCCTTTTAGAGAAAACCGATGTCTATATATATAATAGGTAACTGCAGTGTCTGGTATACCAGCAATGAATTCCAAACTTGTGCTGGTAGTGAATTAAAGCCACAGTCTACAAGTTTGCAGTGGATCTGTGGATAATGCTGCAGATGTTGATGATCAGTACCTGAGAAGAAGAAGGCCTCTCTCAGCACAGTTGATGGTAACTTGTCGGATCAACTCATCTGAAAATAAACAATATTTAAAGTTATACCATAAGATTATAAATTTGATACCAGACCTGTCTAATTACAAATATGGATTAAGTAACTTTAAAAGTTTATGAATTTCATCTAATATAAAATCATTTTCAACATATATTTTTTTGATATAAACCATCAGTACCTCATAAATAAATGTAATTCTATGCATGAGCATGTACATGTATGGAGGGTCTAGCAGATAATCATCCCTTAAAATCCTCCTAGAGCTGCTGTGAGAGCTGGATAACAAAAAGAAGGGGGTAGGAGACTGAGACAAATGGGGACAGGAGATGGATTATTAAACAGGTGGGAAGCAGGAGAAAATACAAAATAATAATTAAAACACATGTGGCAAAATGGATGCTCACTTCCTATTGTAATTAATGCAAAGGAAGCAGGAGAGAAAGGGAAGGGGACTGGAGGCAGGAAAAAGGGGACAGGAGGTTCTGAAACTCCTGCCCCCTAGACAACAAACAGTCAAACTACATGATCGTACGTACCAAAACACTGAGAATAAAGCTCTCTCCGTACTGGACATATTCCTGTCTCTCTTGCTTGTCTCTGCTGCAGTCTCATGTCCAGTTGTTCCTAAGGCAACAAGCACAAGGGGTAACAAGTGCTACTGGAGTTAGCTGGTGTTAATTAATACCAAAATGTCATGCAACCCATCAACATCTGAAGCTCAAGAAATTGATTTAACTTAAGATATACTGCCAGATACTACATAATATATATAATTAATGGACCACATCTTGAGGTGTTCTTACATTTTCTTAACTTACAGTAGTTCTTGACGATAACACAATATATGATGTATACCTGTAAGTTGACAACGTCTAGCCTTGTTGCTGGTGTACTTGAGACTTGTTGCACCCATAGCTGTCCATTCTCAGTCCACTCTCTTAATTGAAATATCAACAGAATGTGAAAATCTCATTTCTATAATGGGTTAAAAAAGTACAGTATTTCTAATACATGACTTGTACATCATGTACATAATATAACTATAAGTCTGTACATGTAATCCTAAAGACTTACAGAATCTCTGCAACATAATCTATTCTATTTCCATTTGTCGCGTATGACGCCTGACCAATCGGTCAGTTCTCAAATGGAACATGGCAACTATCAGAACTGATTCTGGCCAAACTGGACCTGCTTATGGCTAATAAGGTCTCAAGGGCTTTGGTAACTTTCTGAGGAAAAAATATTTGTGCTGGCCTGCATGTGCACCTTGACCTTCCCATTTACTATCATAATGGCCAGAAGCTGAGATCTCTCTGGCAGGTCAGACCAAACAACAGGAAATTAAGTGCTCATCCTTTGACTAGGGTCAACCGTACCTTGGTGGCAATATAGCATTAAGAATCTCATCTGTCTGCTGATTCTTCTGTGCATCCATTGGCGGCAGTTTGCTGGCTCTGGGTGGCTGAGGAACAGGCCCTGTGCCTCCCTGGCCTTGCTGTTGACTCACCTTTAGGGACCGCGCCTACCAAGGACAGACAATGAATCTTGATTAAGTTAATTATATGTGTATTTCAAATTACTGACATTTTCTTGAGTGTACAAACCCTACTCTTTTTGTTCTCTGGGTTTTATACTGACTGGAGATGATAAAAAGTTTTCCAGCATATGTATTAAATATTTTTGCCAGGACCCCTCAGAAGTAACTTTGGCAAAACAGCTTCTAGTCAGTTGGCTAATTTACTATTAATATTTTTAGCAATATTCTCACAAATTTCAAGAGTATTCCAGGTCTGGAGTAGATGAAAGGAAATGCTTTTCCCAGGACTTTTTCAAGGTCCTGCATGGAAGAAAGTTATGAAAGTTCAGGAGTTTTCCAGGAATTCCAGGAGTAGTACAAACCCTGCTACCCCCTCCAACAACATATGCACAAGATGCTGGGTTATCAACATGCTGGAATAAGTACATGTATGCTAGTAATGGCTTAACAATAATCACAGTCATAATGGCACCACATCAGACATGTAACCTGTCTCATCCACAGTCTAGTCTCGCTCACTTCACACTTGTGTCCACTTTATCCAATTGTGATCTGCATTCATTCTCAAGACTGTCAAGTTATCAACTCAGTTTTTATTTATTCAGTAGACTACAACTCAGCTGGTACATTTTAGGGGTGGTGAATGCTGCTACAAAACTGAAGGGTCTCGGAAAATTTTGGTCTGGTCTTGGAATCTCAGAAATGTTTTGAATGATTCTTGAAGTTTTTGCACAATGTTCTCTCTTCTCTTATGATAGAGAGGTCTCAGGCTCAGATTTTAAAACATGCATCTTGAATTTTACCATTTGATACCCCTCATTTTGTAGGTTGCAGGTTGAAAGTTGACTCTGTTTCCTTAAATACAATTTTTGAAGAGTAACTCAATCCCTTAGGCCAGATCAAACAAGAATGACAGTTGTATGAGAGTCAAGTCATAATGAGAGTTGGACAAGAGTTTGGTCAACTCTCATGGGCACAGTCAAATGAGGAAGATAGTCGATGAGAGTTGAGAAGATGAATTCACAAAACAAACACACAAAACTCACATGTTCAAACTTGATGAGTGCACAAGAGTCCATGAGAGTTGGCAATCAAACTCTCATGCTTGTTTAATATGGCCTTTAAATTAACCGTATAAATAATAAGGTTATTCTGCAAAACCTACCGTACCAGGCCATAACAACTTGCCAATTATTTCAAGACTACGCAGCAAATTAAATGCTATGAATATATGTATGGTAATGCAGGTCATACGTCTGGTAAAATCTACATGCCAAGAAGAACAAGTATATGTGCACTGGACATAAATCTCAAGAACAATACCATTTGGTACAAATAACGCTATAAAACTTTGTGGAGTTTTGAAAATTAAAGTGATCAACAGATATATTGATGATGTAAACAATAACTGAATAAGCTTACGGCAAGTTAGCTTTTACTTGATTTCTGGACGGACGGTTTTCACATCACAGTTGTATAGACAACTAAGTTATGCTAGAAATGAACTAATCTCTTCACAAAATAGACGTTCATCTGTTATTTATAGTTAACCACTGGAGAAGGCGCCATTACTTGTAGTACGAACTGCACCAAAAAGTCGAAGTCGACTCTGAAGTAAAGATAAACAAACTCAAAATTGCAAACTTTCTCAACTCACCCTCGGTGATTTCTTGTCAGTATTCCTGCTAACAAGCACTGGGTTATCATATTTAACGAGAGATGCGTTTGGGGGAATCATATTATCGACAAAATGAGGACAAAATTTGCAGCAAACTTTTGCTTCCGAAACTCCGATTGTCGCTTGGTTGCTAAGAACCAAAGAATATGGCCGTGCTGCTATGGTGAGTGTTAGGGATCTGGGCCGACCACTTCGCGGAATGCCGCTGGCCAATTGTCTAAACGCGGAAGGTTCAAAAATTCAATATGGCGGAAGGATCGCTGGAAGTGGAACTGATTGAGTTTGTTTGCCCATATCGGAACGAAGTCAACCTCTATGTCACCAACATCGCCAAAAGCATTGACAGAGATGAAGCAGAGGTTAGTGTCTAGCTGTTGCGTAACGATCGTATAACACATGCAGTTCTGGCTATAGCATCTTACCATCTAGTAGAACTCTTTAATATTTTGTTAATCTTTGCAGATCTTTGGCATTTTATATAAAGCCCAAATAAAATATAAATGTGCAAATGCTGTTTGTATTTTTCAGGTAAAACTGAGACAGATCTTTTCAAAATACGGTTTGATATTTGAAGTACAAGTTGTTGATGCCGCAAATTCAGATAATTTGGAAGGTAAACATGCTACAATATGAATATCAACTAATCAAGAGTTATGTATAAACACTAAAACAGTCTTTCACTTCAAAGTCTGCAGCAAATATCACAGGAAGATGTTTGATTTTTTATCATTTTACTACAAACTAACCAGTACTATAGCCATCTAAAGGCAATGCTACACGAGCAATTTTTGTTGCACGTTGGAATGCAAAGCCATTGCAAGACTACATGTATGTAGTTGGAGAAAAAATTACTTTAATTTTGTAAGACCCCTCTGGCTCAGCAACTTGCTAAATGCAATGAAAAATTGTGAGGCAAGTTGCAGGGAGAGTAGTCCAACTATTTTTCACAACACTGTGAGATCAGTTGCATCATGTAAAACATATTGTGCAACTTCCTTCACAATTTTTATGGAGCCAATCAGTAATGCTTTTACCTATACTAACATATAATGGAGGTGCTTATATAGCGCATCCCACATAATGTCTTGATGCGCTATTTAACAATTATTCCACACACGAACGTTGGATATGAGCCGATAGATATAATCTGGCTATAATCAGCTCATGTTCAACAAGCGTGAGTGGAATAATTGTTTTATTAAATACAAACCACTGGATAAGTTGAAATATACTTTTGTCTTTTTAACTTTGTGTAAACCGAACGGAAACTAGTGGAACCCAAGCAGAATTAAGTAAAAAACATGGCGATTCTAATCTTACTTCTGTTTTATAAAACACCTGTTTTGTTTTCGAAACAGCTGTTCTTCCATATATGGTCAAACTAGTGGATATGAGCTTGTTTTCGAAACAGCTGTTCTTCCATATATGGTCAAACTAGTGTATATGAGCTGATAGCTATCGAGTAGCAAACCAATCCATTTACTAGAAATGCATTATCTAGTGGTTTGTATTTAATAAACAGTGATATACATGGCATCACAGGCTGCTAGTTATAATGTAGATGCAGGCCACAGCAATCACACCAGGATCACTACCCTACTCTTATTGACAAGTGTGTGGGTTCTTTTAAGTCCCCCAATAGAACAATGAGACTAGACCAATGACTTTAACATCCCTGTCCATGGACAGCGTGGCGAAACAAGGTCACACAAATTCAATCCTCAGCAAGGCCAGGAGTGGAAATTGAACCCAGACCTTCTGGTTGGAGTCAGATACCGACTGAGCCAATGACGCTCATTGTGTGCACACCCATAATCCAATATGGCAGGCTTATTATTGCTTTCAGTGAAGCTCATGACAGAAAAGAAAACAGCAATTTCATCTTCTTAGAAGAGACAACTAAAAGGAGCTGGAGTTGTTAAATCTGCTAAAATACAGACTAGCTGTGCTTTTGTGCTTGTGGCACAGTGACTACATTTTAGAACTGGACGAGTAAAGAGAAAGTTAACTAGCAATTTTAATTTTTTTAGAAATTGCAAGCTGCCACAAAATTTGTGAGCATTTGATATTGCTCAGCAACTTGCAATGCTTTTGTTTCATCAACATCACATTTCAAGTTGCATGAAAAATGATTGTCTTGTGTAACAGGACCCTAACCCTGACACTGACTATTTTAGCTTGTGATTTGCTAACGCTAAGGGGACAGGCCTTCATTTATGATGGCATGGTGAGTTTTAGTTTGTCTAACCCCCTCCACATGACCATGTACAACAGAAGAACATCTCACAACTCCCCTATCCTTTAAGGCCAGTTATCAAACTTTTGACAACCATGGACCCTACATGTATCCCTTTGGCAAATTATTAATTAAAAATTCAATAACCCCGTTCTAACCATGTTTAATCATTGCTTCCTACACATCATAAACCCCCTGTAATTTTCCACTGCCAAAGCCATAATAAATAAAAGCTTAGGCTAATTATTTTATTTTTGCAGATAGGGAACTATTACATGTTACTTCAGGTGGGGTTTATGCTTTTGTGAAATTCTACTCAGTCAAGGCAGCTACAACTGCAAAAAAGGAAATTAGTGGAAAGTGGCTACTTGGAGGTCAGTTCCTCAAGGTATGTTGTACAATTATCATCCATCAAAAATGGAAAGAATATTGACTTGTAAACAAATACAATGATATTTATATAATGATTACCTAAGTATGTACATGTAAGTATATATATTTAACAATAATTATTATTCCCTGAAGTGGAGGTGACTAGTGGTGAATATTTTCTGCAAGGCCCTGACACTGAAGGAAATAATTGTTTTAGTATTTGCCAAATCAGTGAATAGAGGCTGAAATTAGAGCTTTATTTTCTTCAAAAAAACAATATTTACTTCACATATTAGGCACACTCTCACATGTGGTCACACATTAATGGAAAAAGGCGAATAGTGGTGGATATTCACCTTTAACCTTTTATTTGACCAATCAGAGTGCACGAAAAGCACTATTTGCTGATTTATATACTACTACCATTAAATGTATCTTACTGATAATTCATTTTGCCCTCCTTCAAGGTTCAGTTTGCAAATCGTAAGAAGCCTATTGACACATCCTATCCTCTTCACATGTCAAAGTGTGCTCAACTTGCCAATTATTATTTGGGCTTCAATGGTTGGTGCACAAGTGTTGTTAAGGTAAAGTTAGAGCTCTTTATCCCTTTAATCTTGGGCACCTGAAGCACTTTTTGGATTGGTGTGACAAATTATTGAACTGAAATGAAAATATTTTGAAATGGCTGGAAATGTAACTAAAGCTGCCACTGAGGAGGTTCTGATAACAATTATTGGTCTTCCAGCTTCTGGGCCAGGTCCTATATATTAATGTACCCCTGTTAATTATAATTATTTATAATAATTATAATTATTTATAGTATGATGGTTCTTTGATAGGTACTGGTACATGTATATATTTATTTTAATTATTATGACCAAAGACTATGGGTGGGAGGTGTCTATAGCATGCACTCCTTTGTAAACTCTATACTCTGACTCTCTGTACTTTTGATATCATGTTGCTGAACTTGGTCAGTTGAATTTGAAAATCCCCATGCAGTCATGTCCTTTTGAAACTACATAACATATTATTTGCTGAAGGATTATAAATTTATACTAACTAGCATACAGAATCTGTACAGTCATATGTATTAATTAAATATAAATTCACAGCAGTTAAACCTACACAACACTGTACTCAGTCTCACAGGTTGTCATCATCTATCTTCTCATAATTATTATGGGGAGGGACAGGCTCAGAAATTGTAATAATGAAACTCTTTTGAAAGCCTATCAGTGTTCAACTCATGTTAATTTTTCCACACCTGCACAAGAATGTTCTTCAATTTTCTAAAGCCTTGTGCAGTCTTAATTAGGAAATGCAAACAAAAGCTATTAAGTAGCTCTTCTTAGTACTACCAATACTACATATCCATGGATAATAACCTTTATCACAATAGACATACACTTTTTTTTATAAGAATATACTTTATAAGAATATTGAGGCTGAAATTGGCCAAATTTTAAGAATATTTTAAGAATAATGCTTAGGCTCAGATTTTGTTAAGAATATAATTTTGCACGTTTGAAAAAAAAAATCACATTACTGATTACATGTTTTGCAATTGCACTCTAATCCCAAATTGCAAAGCCAACAAAAACAAATAACAAATCAGAATCAGCCATGTAAGCATACTGTATTGTCATGTCCATAGAATTCATGACCAATCCATGCCAATGGCATCTTGACCTCGCTCAGACAACGTATACAGTGTAACATGATACAGATCTGTTACCTTAGAAGCTATTCGATACCACATGCAGTCATTTTAAAAACGGAAATTCCATGTCACCGATATTCCTGAAACTAAGAATATTCGTAAGAATATTTTGAGCCTAAAATCGGCCAAAAAATAAGAATACCAGCCTAGATCCGAAAAACAATATTCTTATAAAAAAAGAGTGTAAAATAATTGTATTATGTGTACCCATGCATATACATGCAGTGTCCTCAATTGAAACCGTAACCCATAACACATAAAAATAAACTAAAAAACAACTAAAATAAAGTAGATGTTATTGCCTGCTGTAAATCAAAAACTATCACAAGTAGTTAAGTGAATGTTGCAACTGTTATGGATGAAACAGAGAATGTTATGCCTGTTATAAAAGTTGTTGAGAACCCTGACATGTATTGTATGTATACAATACATATAATTATGTTGCAGATGGAAAAATGTCCATTCATCAAAGGTACAGGCTCTCAACAAACAACTGTGTTCATGTTCATGTGTACAGTGAGGCTAGAAATCAGAGGCTGTGACTGCTACTGCGATGGCACTGGTTATGGTGGAGACAGAGCCATTGTGGAGAAAGGTAACTAAAACTAATACATAAATTTACACTGTTGTTACTGGCCACTGGATCCCATAACTGGGGCCTTTAAAAGGGTTTATGCAACAGGCGACATGTCCTCATGCATGGCCGACATGATACGACCTCCAAAACTGCGATATCAAAATTTGCATTAACAAGTGATAAAAAGCATCAGCGACATTTATCTGGATTTTGGAGCCAACAATCATACAATTAAACATCCATAGCTACTTAGTGACAGTAGACACCCAACACAAGGTCAGTGAGCAAGACTCTCGCGCCCTGTACGAAAACTTTGATATGTGAAAATCAAAAGTAAAATGAAAACGGTTAAACCGTGAACAGAGACACAGGCCAAATAAAAAGTTCAGTAAGCAAGAATCTTAAGGCTGGTTCGAAAACTTTGATACGTGAAAACGAGGCCGGAAATGAAAACTGTTAAGCCCAGGACGGGAGGCACAGGCCACTAACACAAGGTCAGTGAGCAAGACTCTCGCGCCCTGTACGAAAACTTTGATATGCGAAAATCAATCCGGAAATGAAAACGTTCAAGCCGATGACGGAGACACAGGCCAAAAAAAAAGTTCAGTGAGCAAGAATCTTAAGGCTGGTTCGAAAACTTCGATACGTGAAAATGAAGCCGGAAATGAAAACTATTAAGCCCAGGACGGGAGGCACAGGTCAGTGAGTAAGACTCTCGCGCCCTGTAAGAAAACTTTGATATGAGAAAATCAAGAGTAAAATGAAAAAGGTTAAGCTGAGCACGGAGACACAGACCTAAAAAAAGTTCAGTGAGCAAGAATCTTAAGGCTGGTTCGAAAACTTCGATACGTGAAAATGTAGCCGGAACAGGTTTTTAATTCTTGTGTGAAAGAGTCAACTACACTTTCTTTTTCCGTTGTTGTTGTACGTGGGAAGAAAGTTCTGCTTGGTTTGAAACAAATCGTATTTTTTTTTCAGTTTTGCCGTGATGCTGTTCGAATAAGCGCCACTCTGAAGAGTTCAAGTGCTTGAAATAAGCGCCGCGTTGTTGTTGTGGGGTGCGGCGCTTATTCGAGGGCGGCGCTTATTAGTATTTTGCGCTCATGTGCGGCGCTTATTAGTATTTTGCGCTCATGTGCGGCGCTTATTCGAGGGCGGCGCTTAATCGAGGGAGGCGCTTATTCGAGTAAATACGGTATTCTGCCAGCTACGATAATTTGCGTTTACCACTAACTAAAAGTTGTTTCTAACCGGGCATAACTAAAGAATTGAAAATGCCTTAGGTTAGTTTGTTCTACATATAGTAAGCCCAAATTATGTGGAAAACTCGGATATGACCTATGAACTACAGAAGTTTTATTAGATGTTCGCAATATCAGTTTTGGGTATGTTAAGAATCTTTAAAAGTAGTTATAAGGTTATATATATCTAAGTTTTTCATTTGGACTCCATTTTGTATAGTCAAGAACATGTTATAGGAGACAAATATTTAAAAGTCTGTTCGTTTCTGTTTAGTCGGCAGTTAAGTGTCTTCACAAGTTCTGTTTGTCTGAAAGGTTTGGATATTTCGAAAATCGTAGCTCAAGACAATTATTTGCTCCAAGCTGCTGACGTGAACTTATTTTATAGGTTTCACTACATATTTTAGAAATATAATGATATGAAGAGATAGTACTAAAACAAGGCAAACAAGTATATCTGGTAATACCAGTGAGTAATACAACCAATATTTTATTGAACACTATGACAAGACTGTAAGCCTATTTGTCAAAACTGTAAATTAAGTTAAGTTTATTTTATTTTATACATGTAAGTATTGTATATTTTATAGGCCCTGTAAGGGCCCGACAATTTGATGATGTGGGGTGGGAGTGGAAGAATTTAAAAAAAAAAAATAGTTGTGTTCATGATTCATTGCTGTAAAGGAAAGGAAAGGGCTAGCTAGGAGAATAATACAAGATATTTTACAGCACAAGTTTGTAAGTAAAGCAATAATTTGCATCGTCCAGGGAGGCCAGCAACGCCCTTATGATCTTTGCCGCTTTTCCGGTTTCTATGATAGCACTAGTATAGAAATCTGTCAATCATTCCGAAGAAGGCAGGCGCATGCGCAGTAGCAAAATTTTTGAAAATGAAAATTTCTCGGCAACCATATTGGATTTCTTGTGAAGTCCCGAAGGATGGAAGTTCTTTGTTATTTAAATATTTGTCGCTACAGATGCAAACACTGGATGGACACTCAGACTTTATCTGACTCTCTCACTCCTGATCACATTTACTTGTTTCGGAAACGGCTGTGGAACCTGGAACGTTTGTGGAAATGTTGCGGAATCAGTTTGAGTACGATGTCAGCCGTGTTGTCATCAATCAAAGAGGCCCACAGGTAGCCCACGCTGTCTAAGCCGTAATACTGCATATATTATTATATCGAATATTTTAAGATACTTTGTAGGAGCTACATTCACATTTGGGAAATAGTCAGATATATAAACCTAATAATCATTGTTGTTGGACTTACTTGTCTCTTGTGTTCATTTATATCGCCCGCTGGGATTTTGGAGCCGTTGTAACAGATATTTCTCGAGATATTGAGGCACTTCAGTCACATCGCGGGATGTCTGTGATCTGCCATATTGGATTGTATTTAAGAGACTTTGTATGGAGAATGCTCAAATAAAGTGAATGCAACAAACACTGTTGTTTCACTTACTTGTCTCTTGTGTTCAAACAAAGCTCCCTGTTGACTTTGGGGCCATTTTAACACTTGGCTTTGCATAATAGTTCTCCATTTTATTTCATATTCCGTGCCATTTTTTATGACTATGTTTGTTGTTCTTTATGACTATGTTCTTTGCTAGAAAGTATGGTTAGGTTTTGACATACATGGCTGTATGCTGCAAATATTTTGTAACAATGCTCTGCCAATTACATCAATACATGTATTACTGTATTACAAGAAAATTTGAAATTTTGACTCTAAAATGCCATTTCCCGAATTCTAGAGACTAAAAACCACAATATCTGACCTGTAGTTAGCACAGATATCTCTTTGCCCCCCTTATCCTGCAAATTTTTTTTGACACCCCATGGAAGGGAGTAAAACTTCGTTTGCCCCCCCCCAGCCATAAGTAATGACCACTCTCGTTGAACTCCCCCCCCTAAAATATGAACATGGATAAAAAATAATGTAGTCTTCAAGGTGGCGAGTGACAGGGAGTTGTGAAGTGTTTTGGGGATTGCAACTCACTATTCATATAACAACATTTCCTTTGTCAATTTTGGGGGACTGGCACTATAATTTAATTCGCACCAGTTTCCCAGGATGATAGAGCCAAGACATTTATTTTCAAGATGGCGGACAAATCGTCGATCTTTCTTGTTGAAATTTCAAGCAAAGTATTTGGGTATCATATTTGCCAATACATGCGGAATTGTTCCTCGGATGGATTTTCTGGAAGCCATAGTTTGCATCAGGATTTATTTCCACTGAATATGTGGACTAGTGGTCAACTGCTCGAGTACAGCTAAGTAAGAAAACATGCGTGCATAACGATTACTTTATTCATCCTATTATAAAACTCGATTTTCTAAAGCTGCAAAGTCGGTTTATCATCTAGACATGTTATCTGCGACAGTAAACTTTTATTACGCATAGTTCTTTATTCATAATAGGTGACAAAAAATTCGCTCGAGTACTTACAGTTTTTCTAGTGCTGGTTTGTCGAATTACAACTCTTCCAACGAAAAGCGCTCATTCAACAGAAAATCTTCTTAATATTCCAAACAAGCTCTCGCTGTATTTCCTTATTTGAAAACAGCTGTGAGTTATGAAAACAACAATGTAGCTACTGACATTTATTAATATGTTGGTATTTTTTGGGGTGGTAAATTATGCCCGGTATTTTTTTTTGCATTGTGACATATCTTCCGCTTGGATTCTGACACATCAACTGATCAAGGGTAAGTTAAGCTAGCTTTTAAACCAGGAATAGGGAATCGGGTAACGGGGAATGAGGGAGAACGGGAAAAAGGGAAATCTTTAAAAGGGGGAATCTTTAAAACCCAGAACGTTTAAAGGGGGAACTTTAAACGGGGGAATCTTGAAAACCTGGAACTTTAAAAGGGGGGAATTTTAATTTCATCTGAGCTTGTGGTTGCACTATAACTGTCGGTACGTCGGACCAACGGCGAAATTGTTCGAACGGCGTTCGATATCTTCAACATTTGAGGTTCCCAATCAAATTGTTGGTAGGGATTTGTAGATAAATTTATCATCTCGATATTTTTGGCGGCCAATGTTTGATTGATTGTCGGGAGTGGGAGTTTTAGAGCGAATTTCAAGAGCCAGTCCTGGCGTTCATTATGGCATGTATCTACCTTGTGAATCTTCCTCCACTCGTGGATCAGCCTTGGCCTCACTACTCGCCCGCTGCTTCGCAGCTCGTTCTCGCGGCTACGCCGCTCGTTTAGCGATCGCAGTAGACAAAGGAGACTGACAGCAGTT
>JANVCK010257513.1:0-24781 GCA_026546655.1 Epizoanthus illoricatus | reverse complement strand
GCAGGAAATGTTGTTTTAGAGAACCTAAATTTTCAAAATTGTCCGGGGGTCATGCCCCCCCTCTCCCCGCCCCCCTCCCCAATAGACACCAAGTCTGCCAATCCAAGACTACAACATGTTTCATAGAATAGTCAGCCTGTTTCAGTTTATCAGTATCCAGAGAATTGCATGTCTTTTTGTTTGAAATTAAGTAACGTTCATACTTCAAACAAAATTAAAATGCCGGAACTGCTGTTTTAGAGACTCTAAATTTTCAAAATTCCCCGGGGGAACATGCCCCCGGACCTCCTCAGAAGCTCGCACCTTTGGCGCTCGTCGTTGACCTATCGGGCATTTTAAAAACCTCCAGTCACACCATCCAACAAACTTGGCATGTACGCGATAGCTTTTCGTGGTATTTACTCTTATAGACCACGTTTGTTGTCATCCAGTGGTCAAAATGTTTTGTATTCAAGCCGGAGGCGCCAGCAGAGTGCATGAATTCACAACACATTTTGACCATCAGATGACAAAAATGTGTTCTATAAGAGTACACACAACGGGAACCTATCGTAAATTTCTTTTTCAACAAGAAACTGAAACAGTGCAGTGATGGCGCGTTTATATTCTCTTATTAACAATGGTTTTCAAGCAATCATAAACAGAAAATAGCACGACATGTTTTAAAAATAATCATCATAAACTTTATTGCTATGATGCTTCCAAAAACTTTCTTCATTGTTTGCTCAAAGGGTGCAACCACTTCATTGTTCCGATTCAGTCAAAATATACGGAATGGAAATTTGACACTTTGACTTTGATTTCCTTTTAGCCAATAAGAGAGAAAGGAAATGTATTCTTGACTTTTTAAATTCCCAACTTTAGAGTGCATAGTATAAGAAATCAATTACTCATGAGGATAACATAAAACAAATTGGTATTATTTGTAAATACAAAAATGGAATCAAATCAGACCACAAAAGTAAAACAGACTGCACAAACGTTCGGTTGCAGCACAGGCAACCAAAGCTCATGACTAGTGAACGCCCGCAAGCACCAGCCAAAAATGGCGCGAAATTTTGATCACGTCATCACAATTCCTGACCTGTGATTGGCCCAAGGCAGACGACCGGACCGCGTTTTCCACACTCCGTCTTTTCCACCCAGTGGAAAACGCGGAGTATGTCGCAATGTTTTTTGGGACTCCGCAGTCCATTACTCCGTCTTTTCCACCAAACGGAGTACCAGGGGATCTTTACGTACAGGACGTAAATGATCAATTTAGATAGGCCGTTCAAATATCTATGATGTTGAAAGCCCGGTTCTCATCACAGTATTACCCGCGAACTTGGATTTTAGAAAATTTTTCGGCAGGGGTTTCAACGTGGCAGACTGGAACGTAAGTATTTGTGGCACTATAATGGTAATTAAATTCCATTTTTCTACAGGGAAGCATCTTAGAATCTTATTTTAAAATTTCAACTATGTGGCCACCTAATGTGCAATAATTAGCATATTAACGAAAGTAGAAGAATGTTAATAAAACAGTTGCACGTCCAGACTAGTTTTCCGGCGGAATGATTCGGTGTTGGCTCAGAGTTAGATTTGTTAACTGTATCATCTCAGTGTATTATGTGCTCTACTGTACCGCATCTTGAAAGGAGCTAAACCGGATGTTTGTTTGTGGTTCACATAATAACGAAACAAAAGGTATCATCAATTCTGCGATGCTTGCCCAAGGGCTGACCACGATCGTTGATACTGTGATGCGGGGTGTAGGACTGATTTATATAATGTATAATTGTTTTCATATAAAAATTGAGCTTCAATTGTATTACTCTGTTACAACGCTGTGTTATTCTATTCTTTTAGTAACGGTTTTTACAATACAAATCTTGTTTTCAAACATCTTTGACCTTCACTGGGCGGCCGTAGCCAGACCAAAAATGTTACCGAGGAAAAGTAGAACTTTTAAGCGAGGCAACTGCTTCGTTTCCTCCTGGTATATTGGTTAAGAGATACAGATTGACAAATTTTGACCGATGCAAATATCTCGTTTGCCTCTTGGTAGCTACAGCCCTGGAATGTATGAAGTGTCTAAACACACTCTCCTAGCTCTACCATGGGAGATGTGCGACCGTTGAGCATATTTTTAATTTTAAAAAGACTTTGTATAGGATGTGCTATTGCTAAAAGTTTTAAAACTGAGACTTTGTATGGAATGTGTCATCATTAGAATTTTGATCTTTGCGTGGGACTTGGAAATATCGAGATAAGAGAAATAAGTAGTTCTATAAAATCCGTCCAATAACGTTGTCAAGTTCAATGAAAGCCTTGGTGAATTCACCACAGCCAGTTTACGAGAACAACCAAAGTATACTTTATATAAATGCGGAGCTCAAGTTAGCAGTGTTACTGTTAGCGTAATATAAATTGCAAGGCTGGTCTACTAGTCAATATGTGGTGCCTGTTAGCGGAGCAAACTATATGTAAAGTAAGTTAAAGCACAGTGTTTTATTATGTTGTTTTGTTCTGGCCTCCCGGAGCTCTACTGCAGTTTTGATTTAGATGAAATCTTTGGTCCAGTGTTGGACGAGATATTTTCAGGTCTGGTTTCTCGTTCAAAACTTATTTCACTGTCAGCACTTACATCCCTTTTCACTAATTTGTCTTTAAACATCCCAAGGAGCACATTCATATCATAGGCTTTGCCAGCCACGATTTCAGGTCTTATGATTGAAAGGAAATCACTAAAAGCTTCATCGTAGTTAGTTGCATCCTTCTGGAATCCCGAGAAATGTGATTTCAGATTGTTCTTACTCACGTATGAGACATGACAGCACTTGTGATATTTGCCTTCAGCTGCAACGAGGTCATAATTGACACTTTGTAGAACAGCGAGTAGCCCTTCATCACATCTTGTCTCTGCAGATGCCCTTATACTGTTGCATGCTTCGCACATAGCAACACTTATTAGTTGAACGTCCTTTTTGCGAGACTTGTTCTTACAAAAACATGCATTTTGACCAGTCGAACGGTATTCTTTGTCGGAATTGACTTCACTTGATACGCCAGAGTTTTTAGCTACACTTTGCAGATTATGCGTACTCGTGCATGTAGGACTCATAACAAGACGAGTGTCATACAACATTTTTGGATTTGAGAAGAAAAAATCAAGATGAAGCCGATGGAAAACTTTATCCTTGAGAACTTGGGAGGCAGATTTCAGTTTCTGAATGGATGTTAACACAGCTTTTCTTAACACAAGCTCCTTTCTCCCTTGACAGATTATAAATTGTTGGAAATTGGTAGTTTTTTTCCGCTTTGCTGGCAAAAGTTGAAATTTCGGCGTCTTCCTCGGCCATGCAGGCTACCATTTTCCACACTGCTTGAACATCTATAGAAAAAAACTTTTGATGTGGGATTTCGAACTAACAAATCAACCACAAAAGGAATTGTGAAGAATAAAACTGATGCCGCAGTGAAACTGACACACAATAGCACGTCCCCGCCACAAAGAGTTTGATTTTGTAGGTAAAAATGACCAACTGGCAGCAGACACCACGGAATATACCTCGTTTAAGAAAGTAAATATAGATCTATGCTCAGAATTGTTGTTTGTACTAACAGCAACTATAAGTATGAACGATACTCACGATGAAAGTTTAGTTATCTATCCTTCTGAAAGCCAAGTCTTTTACTCTCGAATTCGGTAATTATTATTGCCACCTTTACAATATGCAATACAATACTAGTTGACATTTTAAGTGGCCAATGTGATGATTCTGTTCAAGCTGTAATGGAGTTGACCGAATCCACTCGATACTTACAGTTGTTATAGATGCAATAGTAAGCTAAGAAAACTAAGAACACAAACAAAACAGAAATAAAGATCCAACTTGTTGCACTGGTGTACTATTTACGTGAATATTCCACCATATGTGAATTAAAATGAGTAAAAAACACGCAGTAAAAATGTGATTTGTTTGCATAGAACAAATCCAATATGGCTTCCCTTGAAGAAAGGCCTCGTTGTCATTGCAGAAGTAGCTCGTCCCATTCCTAATCTTACTAAAACAGCTGCAGGAGCATAGACAGGAGTTTTCATTGAGATAGTCACTTCGTCACTTAAGGGTGAGAGAAAGGTTTGGGTGAGACATTAGTTTTTATTTAAAAAAACGTTTAAAACTGAACGTTCATGCTTCAGGGCATTGGGCCATGGGGATGCAACATTTTTAATATTTTGTCACGTGACAATGATGACGAAAGCTTGTATTCATTTGATTTCCAAAAACTAGAGAATAATGTTACAGACGTTTTTCTGTTTTTTCCAGTTTGTTTTAGAATATATTTGCTACTTTTAGGCAAGTATTCTTACACCTTTCCACAGTCTGCTCTAGACTGTAAAAATAATACATCTGTCTAAAACGTGGAAAATAAAAAATAACTGTTAAACTGTTAACTGTTACACTGTTTGGTAGCTCAGCTTCGTTTTCATGCTGACACCGAGTCAACAGAGAATGCATGCTTATTTCCATTGTTTTCTTTTAATTACTCGCTCTAATTTGGCTTGTATTTTGCCATTGTATTGATTATGACCCAATTATGAATTCTAAACTTTTTATTAAGCACAAAACGTGCTATTTGGGGTTTTATAGAAACCGAAAGTTATCTTTTTGAGAAAAAACATGAAAAAGGCATTTTGCTGTATTTATTCATCACGTGATAAGTCAGTCACGGGACATATTCATGCAGTTACCTAAATTGTACTCAATGGCAAGTCTTTAATAGTTTATTTCGTTTCTGAACTGTACCTTAATCTTGAAACCTATACCACAATTTGAGTGTACATAGTACCTCACGTGAAAGACCAGATATTCTTCTACATGAATCAAGTGTCAAACCCTTTCTGTAGCGTGGGTTGTGCAATTTCATTTTTTTAGGTCCAAGCTCCTTGACGTTTAGATTCTTGTCCGAGACATTTCGAAGTTTATCAACTTAATGTACAAAAGTATTGAATACTTTTTGAAACTACAGATAACCCTTACCTGTTTAGATCGGTATCTATTGTTTGATATTTGAACTTTAGATGTCACACAGTTTTGTGAGTCCATTGGATTTGGACAATCCGTTTACACAGTCTTGTGATACTACCACGAAACTTTCGCATCTGCGAAATTATGTAATTTGGAAATTTGATCTTGGATCCACGATAGCTAGCACAATGTTGACTAATACATGAGAATTAAAGTGAAAATATCTTAAAACAAAATGCAAACTGTCACCACGATGCCACGATATAAATGACACTGGGACCGATCTCAGCTTCTGAATGAACTTTCATTTGACTGGCAGTTTGTTGACATTTGCACAGAAATGGCTTTCTGATTAGACGCGCGTGAATTTTGCAGACTTCTGACTAAATTAGCTCTTTCAGATTCATCTATACTATGCGATTCAAGGAAATTTGTTGCCTGACTCGTGTATTCCACGTTAAATTTCACTCGAAAAATTAATATTATTTTACTCGTGAAATTTAATGCGGAATACCTTCGTCCAGCAACGAATTTTCCTATAGTAGCAAACTCGTTTCACAGGTTGTTATGAATATTAAAACTAGCAGCGATGTTTTTCTAGTTCTTACGAGATAAACAATGGATATAACATAGAAGATTTCTCGGGATTTTTTTACGAATATCGGTACTAGCAATATAAAGATGACGTGTCAAATGTTTTTATGGAAGAACTATTTTTTAATATGGAGGAGGAAAATGCAGTTGCAGTAAACAATGAGTGGCTTGGCAGAATGAATATCCTATTTTTTGTACAGAAAAACCAACACAAAAACGACAGCGATATCGACAAGTTTATTAACCATGTCAACAAAAACCGAAACATATTATAAATACTGTGAAAAAAAAAACAGAACTGACCTTCACACATGCATGGAAACGTTGGTGTTCCTCGATTCAACTTCAGTAAAAATCATAGCACTCGTCATAGCCCTAAAAACGATAACTACCTTGAGACACAAGAATATCAATCCTCTCAAAATCTGCCAACTGTCAGGTCACAAGAATTTGAAGTTCATAGACAGTTACTCGTCGTTGTTGAGCGCTATTTAGTCACTGAAGCCGCCAACTCCAGCACAACTGCAAGTACGAACAATCTGGCACTTCAGCCTCGTAGCCGGCGCCTTTTCCATCAATGTACTATTGTTGTTTCAAATACGTCGTCGTTTTGTAATTCGGTCAGACAATAAAAAGAGTGTAACTCGGGATTCTGTGAGGGCTATTTAGCTTATTTGAATTTCCCGCGCTCCGCCATCTTGACGTGTACGGGTTGCAGTGCCAGATCAGACCCCACTCCCATTCATTATATATCGTTGTATTTTTTGAAGAGTGGGGCCTGGCACTACAACCAGTACACGTCACATTTCAAGATGGGGGCGTGCGGGTTCATTCATACACACAAGAAGACTAAATTATCAAGGACAACTTGGTCGTATGTGATAGTTACCCAAAGAGCTCTAGAACAAAGGACGTTTGTTTCTTCGGACACACAAGAAGACGAACCTATCAGGGACAACTTGGTCGTATGTCATAGTTACCTAAGGGGCTCTATAACCAAGGACGTTTGTTCACTCATACACACAAGACGATTAACTTAACAAGGTGGCAACTTGGTCGTATGTCATAGTTACCTAAAGGGCCCTAGAACCAAGAACGTTTGTTCATTCATACACACAAGACGATGAATTTATCAAGGACAACTTGAACGTGTGTAACAGTTACCTATAGCGTTCCATCTAGAGGGGATTTGGGGAGGAATCTTCTTCCTAAACACTCCAGTTTTCCTCCCACTGAAAAACTTGTGAATTTTTCACAGAACTCCTTCGCATGTATGCAGGTTCGAGAGTTGGTTTTTCGACCACATATCTTACATCCCCCCAATAAATCACATACCTTACTTAATTTCACCGCCTCTTCCAACTGAAATGAAATCCTTACCTATAGGGATCTAGACAAGGAAGTTTGTTCGTTCATACACATACACAAGGAGATGCCTTGTCGTGTGTAATAGATATATCTTATTAGACAGTTTAGTGTGTAGTATGGGTGGATAATTTTGCGAGCTGTGAAGTATTTTGGCAAGCCCGTAGGGCATAGGACAAGTAAAAATTTTCACCCATACTATACACCAAACTGTCAAATAAGAGATTTATTATCCAACAGTTCTTTCTTTTTAGTTATAAGTTAAAGATAATTTTCAACTTTTGAATGAGTCCTAACAAGGACGAAACAGCTGTCCTCGGTTGCTGTTGTGCCTATATTGGTAAATTGACTGAGCGCATGCGTAGTCAGGTTTTGGCCAAACCTAAGACTGAGGGCTGTGCAGATCAGCTTCGGCAGTTAAAACAGTTTCATTTGCGTTTTTAGCCAGAACCGGTCGCGCAATGCGACCTGCTCTCCCTACGCTTTGCCGAAGACTGTTTTGCCAGTCCCCAGCCAACAGTTCCATAAGCGAAAGCTTTAGGTTGCGGTTTAAAGCACTGCTTTGCAGTTGTCTCGAGAAGCCAGCTATATACCGGGCTGATGAGTCCTAACAAACCTTCAAAACAAGCAAGAATATTACCGTGTAAACAAGTCCTGGTGGATAACCGCAGGAAGTTTTGGGCAGTCAGGTAGAAGCATTCGAGAATACAAGAGCATCACGGAAGAGATTCTAGCGAAAATAATGAAACTTGGATGTGACAACCCCTCGCCATTTTGACTGATTTAGGAATGGGATTCTAAAGTGAAAGTGATACTCGTATTTGACAAGAAAGAGCATAAAGAGAAGCGCAAGAGCCCAGTGAGAGCTGCCCGTGATAAGGCACGAGTTAAGCAATTCATACCTACTTTTGAAGATGAGTTTGAAAGAACACAGGCTGCCAAAGGTCTTGATGACGATGTGAGTGATTTTATAAGACTTTGTATGGAAAAAATATCGTTTTCGAGAAATCGTTGAAAATTCGTACAAATGGCACAAGTAAAGTTTCCTTACCTCAGTTGTGTCTTCTCTGTGTGTTCCTTGCGCATTTTGAGGCCATTGCGAGCGATTTTAGCGAAAATTTTCGGAGTTACCCCCAGTAAGAAAGAACTAAAGGCATGCAGGTGACATTTCACGAGAAGCACAATAAATTCCCTTGTTGACATCGAATCACCACAAATCCACGCCAGCACATCGGGAGATAGGCTAAGGAATCTATCTCTTGTTGCTTGGAGTCGATAGACGTATTTTGGATGATCAAAAGAAACCATTTATGCCACCGAATCCAGCCGCTAAAACATCTGGAATCCCGGTCATCCACAATCTGGGACACTGACCGTGGGAAACTGGGCTTTGTAGCCTCGCCAACTAGACAATTCCTCACTACGTGGGGCCCCAAGGGCAGTTTTGCTCAAGCACCATTGTTCGAACAAACCAATCGCAACACGCGATATGTACAGGGAAAGCCCTGGGGAAAGCCTCGATATGTTTGTTTACTTGGTTG
Organism: Epizoanthus illoricatus; assembly: GCA_026546655.1. NCBI lineage: Eukaryota > Metazoa > Cnidaria > Anthozoa > Zoantharia > Epizoanthidae > Epizoanthus > Epizoanthus illoricatus. The sequence continues at coordinate 16,266 of JANVCK010257513.1, read as the reverse complement.
CACTTTAACACGTGGAACGTTTTCGCTGTTAATTTTCTTTCCCTGCGAGCAGAGATGTGATAAAATGTTGTTAATATTGAGAAAGAATGCAACTGACCTGTGAGCAAGAAAAGGTGCTTGAATTTGCTAAAAGTGACCACAATCTTCTGATCACAGGTCAGGCTGGATCCGGAAAATCAGAAGTTGTGAGAAGAATTATTCTAAACTGCCATGCATCCAACAAAACTCTCTCCGTCGTTTGTTCAAGTGAGATAGCTTGTCAGGTTTACGCTAGCGGAGTACTGAGCCTCGACAGTGAATGCTCATTATGGCCTTTGGACTGCTAATTTACCGTGGTTGTAACTTGTCAAACAATCGGCGTCAAATTATACTGTTATTTCAAGAGTGAGAAGTTCTGAAGTAATAATTTGGGACGAGGCAAGTATGTCCAGTGCGAGAGTTCTCCAAGTCGTCAACTGCATTCAGAAACCGAGAGAGCTCAGTTCCCATTTGGTGGTAAGCAAGTGATATCGGTTGGCCAATTCCTTCAGCTAAATAGAAATCGACACGGCGAGTTCGTGGGAAGTTTTTGCCAGTTCCCGATTGTGCCCGCATATGCCATCACATGCCACAAATGTCAGGGACTGACATTAGCTGCAGCCGTTATCCACTGCTCCCAAGAGTTTGTGAAACCAAAGTGAAGACACATATTTGCTAAATTCACTCGACAGAAACAATTGGTGAACAAAAGCAGTCGCAGTGGTAAAACCAGACCTAACAATGTTACAGACAATTTCATCTGGGTTTTCAGTGATATATAAACATGTCATGCTTACCACCAAATGGGAACTGAGTTCGTCTCTCTCTCTTACGTTCTTCTTTACAGTTACACGTTTTTGATTACCCACAATCCCTCTCGATCTAGGTGCGCATAAACGCAATCGGATTATTTTAAAAATAGCTGTATATAGACTGCGTTTTCTAATCACCGCAGTGATGTAACTAATACATGGAAACGAAAGTAACAATATTTCTATTTTTAGACGGCTTGGTATGAGGCTTGATATATATATATATCAGCACAGGAAACGGAAGTGAGTATAAACATCAATCAACTCATCAAGGAGGTGCTAAGTTGTTTTCTAAAAATAGAATAGTCGAATATCATATTACTTTTATAGGACCTTGGCACCGTGAATTTTATACCAAATTGCCAGATGAGAAACTTCTGTGCAGTACAGAGCCTCAGCAACTGACTAAACCTTTCCCTTTATAATTGGTACACTGTCTTTTTTTAAGAAGATTCAGATAAGTGTTTCGGAACTCGTGTAGCAATCCGCAAGCCCGACTACACTGGTTCAGGAGTGGATAAGTGCCACTAATTTTATGGTCCAATATGTGTCCTCAATTCTTGGTTTTTTGGACGAAAACCTTGTCTGCGTATGTCCTGAAAAGTTGGCTTTTTCCACAAACTTTGCAACTAAAAAGTAGATATCTGACGGCACTAATGGGGAACACACACACATTTAAGTACCCATCAAACACGTTATTGCTCATGTATGTCCATAATTATTGGCTTTTTAACAGTCACGTTCTATCCTTGATCAAACTATTGGCTTTTTCGACTGAAAAGGACATATCTGAGACCAAAAATGCGCTTGTACTTTTGTACTCATCCGCCCTTCTCTAGTTTGCATGTGTACTTTGCGGCATTTAATAGATGTCAATGCAGATTTACACTCCTACGTGCGCTCAGGTTCTTCAATAGACTGAAGAATGTCGTAATTCAAGATGATGCCAGACCAATATTTAGCGTTGATATATTAACAGCCGGCTGCTTTTAGTGTCTGTATAATTCACTTAACTTGTTGAAACCAGTCGCAGTTTTATCATTATCCATTACCTAAAGATTCAGTACGCAGAGAATAGCAAACATCAGGTTAGCAGGGGCGACTGGACATAGATATATGTTAATTCATCGCTTCCTCAGTGTTTCTATGTCGGTTAAATGAAGATCAGTATGATAACAATTAATGAAAAAAGATTTGAAAATAATTGAACAATATCATAAAATCATCTGTATGGTCAGACTTTAAAAGGCCTGCGCAGAAAGCCGAAGAATTTGGTTCATATTTTGAATTGAAAGTTCGGAGTTTTGGATGGTTTAAAAGATTACTAGTGTTTCCAATGGCCAATATTCGATCCTCCTTGGAGGATTTCTCGCCACATCACGCATTTCCTGTTGGAAGCACACGATCCCTGGAGTTACGGGTAAACGCAAGGTTCAGTGGAATTATCACCATATCGCCCTTAATTTTGGTATTAAAATCGGCAGTTCATGTTTTTTTTACTTTCTGTTCAGTTGAAAATGTGAAATTAGACGTACCGAAAGCAATTAGAGCTATGTGAATGACTTTTTTATTCCATTTGGTTAGATTAGTCAGGACATTTTCCCAGTCTCATTATTCAGTGGTTAGGTTTTGTTTTTCTTCCCATGTGTCTTAAAAGACTAATTCAGTTGTGAAAGGCACTCACAGGAATAAAATTTTAAAATACAACTCATCAATACCTTTCATCTGAATTGCTTCACATTGTGTTTTTGCCCATTTGTTGAGAAATTATGGCATGTCACTTAGTTGTAAAACACGTAACCTTCTTGTAACCTTCTAACAGGCAAGGGGGAAGGGAAATTCGACACACACTCAAGCTTATTCGGACCCAAATGTTTTTACTTGAAAACAATATCACAGAAAAAATTTTAGTAGCTGTAGCCAATGTTTGACACTAATTAGATGTTATCAGCAATTATTTATAAAGAATGAAGGATTTGCTTCAGAAAATGAGAGTTGTCACTAGAAAATGGCTAACTAAGATTTTCTTGGTTTCATTATCTATTTTAATTTGTTTCTTACCAAACAGTGTTTTTCTTTTTGAATTGTTCTGCTGAAAGTCAGCAAAAAATCAAATATCGAAAAATCCAAGATTGCAGCCAAAAAGGTGAATCGTTGCTGAGTTAAGGTTTATCACCAAACCTTTACAATTCCAAACACCTTTAAAGGGCTGAAAAAAGAAACCTTTGTCTCATGCATCCAATCATCGACAAGTAGGCTCATGAATAACAATATAGTGATGATTCGCGTATACGGATGGTGAACGCCGTACTTTGGAACAACTGCTACCATAGAAACAGGAATTAATTAACTGATAACTATTGCCATGAAATGTAATTGGTAAGGTATGAATTAATTATAGTAGTACTCATTAATTCTTGGCTATTGGTCGAAACCTTTTTCTATATATATGTATATTCTAAAAAGTTAACATTTATTACATAATTTTGCGACTAAAAACGATTTCAAAAGACAAGAAATCATTTAAGGTGACCGAACACAACTTCACCATTTTGTCTGATATCAGTTCAGTAGACAAACTTTATCGTTGACTTTCTGACAGAGAAAAAACAACAAAGGGTTGAGCTTGCGGATGTTACTGATTTTCCCCGTGGCAACACGTCCCGGCAGCCGTTCCGGTAAGTCAGCAAACTAGGCCCCCGGTTATTTCTGCTGATGCTTCAATCTTTAGAAATTTCATATTGATGACGCCACAATATGAGAGACGGTTCGTAAGAAGTCACGAACTTGCAACCAGTCTAGTGATGACGAAATGATGCTGTGATCAGACTTTTAAAACCGTTTCCAGTGGCACCTATATACCCGGGTCAAGTTGTCTCGCCTGCTTGTAAATACGTCGACAAGACTACAGTAACAGGAAATGAGCCAGTGCTATGGTAACCCGGTACCTGCTAGTAGAGTCATTCTATCTGAGTATCTTCTTGTAAACAGCTCTAAAATGCGTGCCACACAGGAGAATGGATAGTGATTCGGGAACCACGGTGTTAAATGAACATATCTGTTTCAGAACACTTAGGAACAACAGGCATCAGTTGTTTGAATTTTTGGCGCTTCTTATCAAATGCTAAACGATTATTCCGATAATATCAGTAGTGTTTATATAATGCGCACGAGCTGCGAGAGGGGGGACCGACCGCAACGCGAGTCTCCTTATCAACGGCTTAACGTCACTGTCCTCCGAGGGTGTGGCGAAGAGGGTCCATGATTTCATTTGCAAAATTGACCACTATAACTATAACCTATTTTTATTTGAATTCCACTTTGAAATCTTTATATTGAGTCAAACCCTATGCAAGTATATATGTAAGTACAACCGTTTCAAGACCCATCCTAGTTCATATAATAACCCCTCAGTCTCCCGAATGTAATAAGTCCCCCGAAAATGAGCCGAAAAGAAACCTTGACCTTGTGAACAAAAATAAACCCAAAGCTTATTCGCTGCGAATACACAAACGTCTGCTATATAGTCTGCAAACGTTTCACCAGTTCCAGTCTTCTGCGGAAGAAAAATGACATTAAGGTATCACAGAACAAGTCAGAAGTCTTTTGAGTCGTTCTTGTGCAACCTGTCTCAGTACTCCCAAAATATTAGCGCAAACCTTGATAAAGTATTATTCCACAGAATCGGTCAAGCTGAACTTGACCCAGAGGGGAATGGAACAAGTAACAATTTGCATTGGCGAAACAGTGTTATTACGGCAATTGAGACGCACACAGCACCAGTAGCACAACGTTCAAAATGTATCTAACACAGTGCTGAATTTAAGATTGAGCCTGCATCGCTTGAACAGACTGGCGAATTGTTTGTTACGTTACTTCTTCCCAATTCACTACGAAGATTCATAGATGCAGCCGGAAGGAGAGGGATCTAGGAACAATGAGTTTTAATTATCCCTATAGTTATCAATATATTCTGTGTTTCGGTAGTGAGTTAATTGAAAGTCTCTTCAAGTCAGGAATTCCAGAATTGTGTAATTTCTACTCGTTGCGTAACTTATCAGCGTTTTTATTATTTCGCAAAGTCATTGCGGTTTTAATAGAAGCATCTACGCTTCATTTACCTTGTTATTGCTTTTTAAAATAATAGATATTAGATAAGTACTCACCGCAAGTCATGGAGGGCCCATATACCAGTCTCAATTCTTAATACTATTCAATGTAAATTGCTTATAGTTATCATGAACTCCAAGATTAACATCATAACTGATCAATCCCCCAGCAAGCGCTTACACTAAAAGACATAAATACAGAGAACTTATTACTTATAATACTGAATACCTTTATGTATGACTTTCTTTAGGTTCATGGCATCGGTTTAAATATTGGCTCGGAGGCAATTCCTACTCAATTACTTTAATCTTGCTATAAATAAGCAGAAAACAGAGCTGTCGCTTGTATTGTGCCAACAATAATGCATCGTTCTTCCTGCTAGACAACACAATTTGGTACACCTTCTCTGGATCTCATGCTTTATTAGTTTCTGATCTCGTGTTAAGACATTAAGCTGACCACTTCAGTCCTAAGTGGCTTCATGTACAGCATATTAAATTTTTCACGCACGCACAGACAAATATCAGCTATATCTTTTCAGCAAACACCAGTGAAGTATTTGACCCTTTACTGCAGCCTCAATAAATGTACATACTTGTAAATCATGATAAACTGAGAAATGCTAATTTCCTGAAGTGCTTTAACACACCCTAATTATTTTGTATTTTTCTTGAAATTTTAAATACACGAAATTACATTTTTAGACTGTATCTTAAACAATATAGACTTTGTACATGCATGTTCTCGATCAAACGATCGCCGGGCAAAGCCTGAGTATTATATTATATTATATTCCTACGCATACAAATGCGTTAATTGTACATATTGCTTTTGAAAAAGCAGTAGTGAGTGTAGATTTAGTTACATAAAGCAAACTGTTTATATTATATTGTCGTGGCGATTGAATAAATAATAATAATATTAGCAATAATAAAAGTGGTAAAACATTCATAAAATGATAAAAATGATAGTTAAAAACAAGCCTTTCCGACACATTTGATCATCTTCAGGTAGATGGACAAGTGTGTCGAGAACGTTTGTTTTAAACAGTCATTTTATAGAAGTTCTACCACATATAATTCTTAAATCTTGCTGGCGAAAAGATGTCAATAACGCTAATACTTAATAGTAAGTTGGCAATCCGAATTTACAACTGATGTATATCATCATACAACAAATGTCAAAGTAGTTTTCATTTTCCGTTTACTGAATATGTCCAGTTGGAATTTAACTAGTTCCACATGCTTTTTCAAGAACCCCAAGTATACGTTGTGCAGTTGGAATGTTTCTTTATCCATGTACAAATCTGCTGCGCTTTCAAGGGAGTTATTTTCGTGGCCACATTGCGGTAGTACCGAATTTTTCCTCGACGGTTTCGGATAGCTCCGTATCCCGAGAGAATCCCGATGAGGATGCGATAGACTTTCCCGTCTTTTCTGATGCGCACGAACACACCAGAACCCGAGTTCCCGCCAGTGGCGTCACATTTGCTCAGAATTAGTTGAGGCAACACTCTGGCTGAACAGTGTGAATACCACATGAAGTTACCGTCTTCTTTGTCTCCGGGAAAACCTGCAAAGTTAATCTTAATACGCTTTGTGGAAGTTAGAGCTCCAACTTTCATAAAGCGTCGCTTGTGAGCACGGCGCAGCTTCAACACTGCATAGTCGTAAAACACATTTCTTGTCTCTGACCAGCCGCTGGGTAGAGTAACTTCCGCCGCTCTCACCCACCTCATTTTTCCATTTCGACGTAAGAATCCGACGCGCAGGGATGAGATGGGAGCAAGATATTTTCTGCCGTCATGTACGCAGTGGGCTGATACGAGAACGTGCCTAGTGGAAATAAGGGTGCCCGTACACCCAGTAGAGACTTTCACCACCGCAGAGAATGGGAATTGTTGAGCTCTAGACTTGTATGGCACATAAGCGCGGTCATCTGTATTGAATATGATACGTCGTATTCTTTCCCGTATCAACTTGTAGGCAGCTGCAAATGGCAGGTTCGACTCGTCCCAGATTAGTTCGGGTTGTTGTTCGATTGTCACACTTTCCGACGGCTTTCCAGCTGATGGCGGGTGTACTTTGCTTGCCACGTATTCAAGCCCAACCTCTGTGCGTGAAAGGTTTCCACTGCTATCCAAAGTCTCATAGTTCAAGTTCCACGTACTTCCATTCTGCGACTCTTCCAGCGTGTCCAAGTTTCTCAGAAACGGTTCAGTGGTTATGTTTCGTACAGCTGTTACGTTCACCTTGCCAAGACTGATAGTTTTCTTGTTCTTTAGCAAGATGTGGAACACTGTCTTCGAACTGCTCAAATTTCCCTGAACAGACTTTGTGGGAAAATTATCTGAAACAATGTTTCCTGAGTTTTTCAGTTTTTTATCGGTTTGTTCCGCGATAGAAGAAACCGCCGTGGCGATACAAAACACAAAGACCAATCTTAAAATGGCTCCCATGATTTCACTGATCTCAGTTGTCTTCGGCTTCTTAGTGACCTTGTCGTGAACAGAATACCCTTGCCTTAAAATGCCACTTGGTCGGATTACTGTCAGTTTTACAGCTTTATGCAAATATCACTCAATGTATCACAGAGTAAATGACTCTCGGTGCTAGCTCTTTGCTTTGTCTCGCTTTTTGAAGTGATGACAACTCTCAGCGCCCAGTTTCAGCAGAGATTAAAGCAAATCCATGCAAATAGTTCACTGATGTCTCCAACTCCACTGTTACCGCCTCCGGGCTCGAAGCACACCAACTGCTTCCTTTCTGGGTTACTTCATCGCTTTATACCGTTCGCTACAGCTTATATTGCCTCCATATTATTTCCGACTTGAGCGGAGGCCGTGTTGTTTGTGAAGTGCTGGCGGAAATATAGTTATCTTCATTATGATAACCGTTGGACTCTTTTATTGGAAGAAACAAAGAGTTTAGATAGCTAATTAGTTGTCCACGCATGGCATAATTTTGACCACAAGCCGACTTCATGCTCGAATTTTCCTATGCTGCGTGGAAGGAAGAAGACGATATGTGTGTATGACGTCATACAAGATAGTTTTAAGTTCAGCCTTCATCGGTACTTCTTTTTCTAGTACTCACCTGGTGCTGTTGCTGTTTTCTTACTCTTGGCTAATTCTGAATAGCATCTAACGGAAATTTCTGAAAGCCACTCTAAGATATGCTTGACTTCCTATGTAATTACAATCGATGTGGGGGTCAACAATTATGCCAAACCGATTAGTTTAAATAAAAACAAACATTTCCGAACTTCGTGAGAAGGAAATGAAAGCAAAACGAACAAAATATTTGATCCACTTATAAATTTCGTTGTATAAATATCATTCGGAACTCACAAAGCACTTGCACATTTTTAATGAAGTTGTGGTATATGGTGTGTTGTGTTCACGCAAATCACTGAGATGATGAACCACAAACTTCTTGATAGTTCTTGCACTTTCCTAATGCTCTTCATGAATTTATCCTGTATCACCACAATTTAATACGTATTAAAGCCACAAGCTGACCTATACCTCAAATACAAGGAATAATGCCACTTCTACTTGCAAAACAAGTTCATAAACTGATAGTTGCATAACATATCGAGGCACATGGCAAGAAATTTGCCCGTGGGCAGTGAATGTGCCGTCATGTAGGCCGCCCTCTCGGTACTAGCGACCAGCTGCTCAGTTTGCAAGATTTTTGTTAATCGGACTGAATTTCAAGGCATCACTCGTTCATATAGCATGTTTTAGAAACATCTTACGCGTTCGTCTTGCCGGCTTTCCTGTTGCATGCTTATCAGTAAATTTTCTGTACCGTAGTTGAACAACAACCGAGGCGCTTGTTCCCTAATGTATTTCCTGCATGTCACAACCTGTTTGTGGCGTAGGAATCAGCATGGATCTCGGTATCATACTTGGACTTCCTTCAGTCAGTTAATCAGTGTATGCGTTGTGTACGTTTGTATGTTTCTGTCTCAGCATGTTAGTTTTTGCGTGTTTGCGTGTCAGGATATGTGCATGCGAGTGTCAGTGTATGTGTGTGTGTGTGAGTGTGAATGCCAGTATGTGGGTGTTTGAGTGTGTGTGTGTGATAGAAAGAGAGAGAGTGCGTGTCGATGTGTGCAAATACGCGTTAGTGTGTGTTTCAAGTCAAATGTGTGTACGTGTGTGCGTGCAGTGTGCGCGCATCAGTGTAGTGTGTGCGCATGTGACGTGCCTGTGTGTGCCACTGCGCGTGCGTGTGTCTGCATGTGTGTGCGTGTCAATGTATGTGTGCGCGCACGTGTCAGTGTGTGTGACAGTGTGCATGTGCGTTCCAGTATGTATACATGTGTGTATGTCTCAGTGCGTCTCAGTGTCTGTGCGTGTGCAAGTGCGTGTCTGTGTCTGTGTCTGTGCGGTGTGCTTAAGTTCGTGTACGTGCGTGTACGTGTCAGTACGTATGCGTGTCAGTGTGTCAGTGCGTGTGCGTCTCGGTGTATATGTGTGTCTCAATGTGTGTGCGTGCACATGCGCACATACATGCTACGTACCTGTTCTTTTAACAAATTGATTTCAGAAACCATACCGAACAAAACGCCCTTGCCATATTCTACAAAGTTTCCATTCGCCTAGATACCAAAACTTGTTTCAATTTTTAGAAAGAAAAAACACAACTACAAGATTATATTATTAAGACCCCTGAGATAATAAATGTCCAAATATGGACAAGAATTACTACAAAAGACAAATTCTACTACCGATTCAACAGCCCTACAATTCCGGCATTCAAGAGTTAGAATGAACAGTCAGCGTAAGAAATACCAATCCAAGATGTCACGATTCAAGAGCCCTAAATGAAAAGTCATGCATGCAACTGGTATAAGAAATACTGCAGAACATGCTGATTCTGCTATTCAAGGAGCTTTAGAAAGAATATGTATATATAGTCGTTGAACAGTTAGGAGTTGTAAAACCGAGGAGACGTACGCGCGCGTGTCATTTGTGAATGCTTCATTATTTTGACGTAGTGAACTGATAACACTACCAAAATACCCTGAATTCAAGATAGATTTGCATTTACATTTTGTAATTTTCTTGTTAATTCTTCAGAAGACACATGTCACAGAAATTTCAAAAGACTTCTCGATTAGAACTTTCGATGTGTTTTTGAAAAACATTTCCAGAAAAAAAATATGATTCAAAATGGCGTTTGTTTACATCCGAACCAAACTGCACCATCTCCCACCCCCTCCCCTAGTCTTTCAAAGTGACGCTTCTGTGTGCTTGCCACCACAAAGTGTGTCGGTCCATTACTTCAATTCTTACGACTCCGGGGTTCTTTAAAAACAAAATTAAAAAAATATTCAATTGAAAATGTGGACTGAAAGGGTTATTAAAATACAGATGTGTTGGTTTGAAATAACTTTGTGGCTATTTTGATCTGTGGCATTACAAACATCAAAGATATGACTTCATACCTTCATTGATGTAAACCCAAAACATATAAAATCTGACTGCCTAGAATGAATTAATTCAAATAAATGCCGCACTGAACAGAGAAAAGACAAAAGTACATTAACTAAGACTGATTGGTAATAGATGTATTTATCAGAGTGATGGTATCAATGGCATGATGCACTTCTATCAATAACAGTCCTGTTCAGTAAATCAAAATTACAATTACATCATATACAAAAAAATAATAATTGAAAAGCAAATCAATCAATCAATAAGAATCAATCTAATTATTCTAATATACTATTTACACTAATTAAAAGGAGGCAAAATTAAGCTACTTAGCATGGTCAAAAAATTGTTTTCCCTTAATAACTACAAGTTTTTGTCCTCACCTATAATCTAAAAAGGAGATAAACAAAACAATCCTAAAAATTGACTTTGCCCCAGTAGTTTGCTTTGAATATAAATAGCCTGTAGGAGAAGACATTTTTTTCAAAAAACGAACAAAAAATTTGGCAACCGCGTTGTCTGACGTTCATATTTCAGGAAACCCGTTCAGTTCAGCGCTTTCCCTAAGCAAATAGCTCTACCATTTGAACTGCTTCTAAGATAAAGCCACAACGGCACGCTTTTGAATATGCCGTTCTCAGTTTCCGTTGCAAATTCTTTAGTTACGAATTTGAATTTTAAAGTGACTTAAGTTTTTTCCTCATAAGAGAGTGAATACACAAGAATGATCATGCAAATACGATGAGACTGCAAACGCAAAACAGCACGAGAAATATTTTTAGGCTGTTGACCTATTTTTAAAACATGCTGTCCAACCTCCAAGGAAATAAATGTCTTTTTGTAGTGGTTTTGCGAAAACTAAGGGCAGATACAAAGCCCTATATCATTATATCTACGATCGTCAGTACACAATGTCCTCAATTCTTGGCTATTTGAACGATAAATACTGACATTGATCGACTAAAAGTTGATATGGTATGGTTTTCTGCGTGAGGATATACCGAGACTAGAGCTAACATTTCGAGTGCTAGCTCTTCATCAGAGCAAAGCGTTTTTCATCCCACACCAACTCTTAATTGATCCATCTCATCATTTCGCCAACTAGCCGACATATAGAAAATCGTAGTTTTAGAAACGAGTCTACCAGTATTTCCATAAACAAAACTGTCAGGTTTTTCATTTAGAAAAAAACGTTTGAACCAAGTATGCATGGGGTTAGTAAAGGAACACAGCAGTTTTAAAGCGATTTTGCTGTCATGTCTCTTCACAAAAATTGGTTTGCTGCTAATAGAAATAAGAAATGTTTTGACCTTTTATGTTTCACAAAATGAGAAGGAACGAGGAACCAAACTGTTTGGAGACCTATCAGTTCTTGATCAGACACACTTCAGTCATACAGAGATAGTGACATTATGAACTGAATCCCGTATTCAACAGCAGCCGGCTGTATCAGGAAAGACTGGCTTTGTCAATAAAATGTCTTCGTTTAATAGCTACTTGGCAATGAAGCAGTTTATCTGACTATGCGTCTCCTAAATGTCTCGCCAAGGTTATTCTGTGTCAATTAACGTTAATTTGAAAATAGGCATTAACAAACGTTAAACCTTTTCAATTTCTAGGGCTGTAGCAAGGGAAAAATCATGGGGGGGGGATGTGATAGCCTCAAGTAAGCGTATTTGTAGGGAGGAGTACGAGCACTGAATGCGCGACTTCCTGGGGGGGTCTGGGGGGAGGCATGAAATGAAAACTGAGTAAAAATTGACAACAAAGTCAGTTCAAAGTGCAAGCAACTATTAAAAAGTAAAATGTGATTGCAACCTCAAACTGAAGGTTAACTGACAATCTCAGCAAGTAATTTAAAATACCGAAACTAGATGTTCTTTCCAGATTGAACTCCGGAAAGGACAGGAATTGATGAAAATTGCAAGTCATGATTTGAAATTGAAAAAACCCTTGGCCTTGGCTCGCAGTTGACCACCTACACCTGCTTAGACCACCTACAGCAAATTTAACACTTCATAAACCTAATCCATACAGCCCGTTATATAATAAACAGAAAGCTGAATATTTGCTGCAAGCTGTCCCGCCAGTGATTGATCATGAATAACCGGCCCCAGCTCTCACTCCCCATTCTCCCGGAGCGAGACGTCTGAATGAACAGGACGCTTTTTTGTCAGACCTGTGAGTAGTAGAATTTTGACATTCACAAGTGACGCTGTTGAGTGTTGTATTGTGCCAATAGCTTCACCTCGGTACACACTGTGTACCTATGTTTTTAAAATCTGTGCACCACCCAACGCAAGGCTTATTAGGGCGCGTTCCAACTGTCGAGTGTGGCCGACCGAGGTCATTTTCCCGCCAAAGTCACCAAATTCCCGCTTCCTGGCCACCCGGAGCGAGACACTCCCGAAACGAAATCTGGAGGGTTGAAACGTCTGAAAAACCGTTAACTAAAACTGCTGATTATAGGCCTAGATCTCCTGCAATCCTTTGTTCGACCTCTCAGAAGTGTTTGGAATTGAAAAGTTTTGTTGATGAATGTATGGAAGCGAAGATTCAGCTTTTCCGAGATCCAATCCAATCTTGATACTCAAATTACTACGGAGGTCTTGCAATAAACTTGAACATATTACCGGTATGCCAACTATTGTTATTTTAGATTCTGACTACTGTTCATCCGCTAATCGTGTTATATGGTGACTAGACTGAAGCAACATTTTTTGAAAATAACTTACTTCTAAGATAATTTGACAATCCTGTATAAGATATTCCACAAATATACACAGCCTACATTCTCAGAGGGTATCGGCTATACATTTGCTTGACATTAGTTAAGTGCACTGAAATGGGCAAACAAATACAAGAATCAGGTTAAGACACGGGTTAAAAACATAGTTTGAAGTGGAATTACTCTAAGTCGATAACAGTTTTAGTTTATACTCAGACAATCTTTGACATTCTCTAATACAATTCATGTTTAAAAGGGGGACTTACAATTACATTTTATAGGTATTACGAGAAGAATTTTAGATACCGTAAAATCCCCGCGGGCTTCCAAGTCCCCCCCGGCTATAAACCAATCAGTCTGGTAACATTCGGGTATGCTATGCCCTCCGCCGAGCACTTCGTGCTTGTTTGCGGGTTTGTCTCAATGCTGTTGCTTTTTTTCCATCTTGACTGCCATAACTGCAACATCACAAATATCCATGTGATAAATCATGGCCTGTCGTGGGTCTCTAAGAAGGAACATCTCATCACAAGTTTTCAGTTCTATTTTGCCTTTCCAACCTTCACAATGGTCACCATACAGTAAACACTTTGATTGTATATCTGCTGGCAATAGTGTGGACCTGCTGGCACTCTCTTATTACTTGTATGAAGATTTGAATGTGATTTGTGACACATATTTGTTGCAGCCTTTCAGAAGTTTTTCTTTTCTTGCTCTAAACTTTTCCCAGTATATTCGTCTCTCTGTGCAGCCTCATCCACTTCCTTCAGCAGTGTTTGAATACGCTCCTAAGTTACAAAGATTAATGAATAAATGAAGATTACAAACTAACAGTGATGGTTACTTTATTGGGGTTCATGTGTGCTCATGTAGGGTGATTAAAGATCAAAGTGCTTGAGCACTGCTGTTTTGATGCACCCAACCATGATATTTTAAAATCTGAAATCAGACCATGCCTGGGTTCTAAATTAATTTCACGAACCACAGGCTTACCATCATTTTGAGCTATGGTCTTGGTCACTGCACAAGTGCATAGTCATTTTAAGATATAAAGAATGATGGTTGACACATGTGCTGCAAAGAGAGAAAAAAAATGTTCCAGAAACTCATCTAACTCAGTACAAAGTACATGGCATCTATGCAGTATTGCTCAAAAATGATTTTGGGAATGTTAAAATATTGTTATAAAATTTAAAACTACAAATGTTTTCAACCTATGTGGTTTACTTGAAGATGACTGCATATGTCGAAAACCATTTGTAGTTTTAAATTTTAATAAAAATAATACTGATTGATATTTTACCAATTTTATCAGCAAAGGATGTCTTTTGATACATGTACAATGTACACATTTTGGGGAATAATAGCTAATTTTGTGAGAAAGAAATATTAGAGGAATAAATACCAGTAGGTAGAAATTTGAGAATTACAAGAAGACATGTACTGGTAATAGGTGCAGATTTTTAGACAACAGTTTAGATGAATGCTACATTCCTTACTTTATTTGCAAGTAGCAAATGAAATGGGGAAGGAAATAAAGCATCTGCCCCCCCTGTCACTTTTTATATAATGCAGGGTTGACAAAGGTGTGGGTTTTTCATTTCAGATCCCCAATCCAGTCTCCCTCCCTGCTATTACTGCTCCTTCTCTATCACTTGCCATTATTTTCTACATTTGCCACTCAAATCACAGTAACACAAGAGAGTCAGATTAATTAGAATCCAGATTCATTAGGGTGGCTACATGAATCAAAACAAACAACATGTGGGGAAGTCTTTGTATTTCTTCATTCTTCATTACAATCAGAATCTGAGGTTACAGGTTTCCTCCAATTCAGTCAACTTATTTTCTTTAAAGTGAAAATTGCAATGCATACACTGCCATGACAACAAGATGTCTGCACTGTAAAGTAACATAGACCTTCCACTCCTTCATCACATCATCATTACAACATATGAGAATAGTATCATGTTTATCATTATCCAACATATTGAGCCAGCAGCAAGATGTATGCCCTGGCAGCAGGAATAAACATCTACAAAGTGAGTCGGCAGCTATGTCTTTCTTCACTTCACTTTTGTAATTTATGTTCACCAAAGTCATTGTTTTAGTCAATCCTGTACTTACAGCCATATCAAGTCTTTTCAGTTTTCTTTTTCTTCTCGCTTTTGTTTCTGGAGCAGGTCGACCATCTAGACACAACAAAGATCAACATATTTACAATAATTATTTAACTGTGCAATGTAAGAATCAGAATTCATGTATCAACCGCCTACATCTACACCCACACACACACATATACCTTCTCCCCTACACTTCAACTTGGGGGACTTTCATTTATTATGGCCTATGAGGAGTCGACAAATTTCAAGGTCAGGTCTTGAATTTTATCCAACTCTTCTCCACAATGGAACAAAATTTCACAACCTCCATATTTTGTAAAGTCAATACATGTAACACTTGGTATGACATAAATTCAATAAACACCCCCTTACTAAGCATTTCAAAACTACATTATAATTATATCCCCCCATAACTTTGCCGACACCCCAGGCCGTGATAAAGAAAAGCTCCCTTACATTACCAACTCAAGTTTCTCACCAGCATATGACCAGTCAGGCAGATCTGTCAGTGGGCCATAAGATAAGCCATCAGGAGCTTGGCCTTGCCTCCAAATAACAATTAAAATAAGTTAACATTGGTAGCAAACCAGGTTCTGTGTTCAGTTGTGACCTACAATGCATAAGAGGGGAGGGGGGGGTCAACTAACACCCCCTGTAACTAGGTTTTTCAAACCTAAAATGTTACCATGGAAACTTATCAATACATGTAAGGTGTGGCCTATCCAACTGTCAAAGGCCTAGCTAGCTATATGGAACGGACCATTGTAAAAGTGATGATGGGGTTGGGCCATTTTTGGCTTGTGTATACTTTCTTACACATCTTTTGCAGGTATATTTTTCACTGCAAAACAACTGTTTGTCTGGTTGTTTTACCATGCAGGAATTTATTTTATTTTTTGCTTTGCAGCAACTTCATTTTTTTGGCCTTGGACTACCCCCATCATCAATTTTCAAATTAAAACTCAGTTGTAACTACATCCAATCAAATTTTGGGGTTGGGGGGGGGGGGGTCAATACAATTCCTCTTGT